>MNCI01014592.1:212529-238434 GCA_015680685.1 Gnetum montanum
TCCTTTGTGTCTTTGGATGTATTAAAACTTCAATTTCATTGATCACAATTGTCATGGCTAAAAAGGCCTATGAGCTTATGTTAGCAAGAGAAAAGCTCATTCTATTAAAAATTAAAAATACCTAAATATTTGTCTTCAATTGTTGAAAATGAAGTAAATTTGATTTAAGAAAATTAAAAATAATACCAACAACATTAAAAGTCTTTTTAATTATAATCATCTTTATATACTTTGTGTGTTTGGCTATAAAAATTAGGCGAAGAATAATTTAAAAGGAAGAAGACAAAGTTATTACACTTATTATATTCAAGATGTTCCTATGCAAATGCAAGGAACTTCACTCATATAAATACTTTTTGGTTCTTTGTTGGTATAATATGAATTTCCTATTTCTAACTTATCACCTCCATAACACTTGGAAAAACAAGAGTAGCTTCCAATCAAATACTTAAGAAGAGCGTTTACATTTAATTTTAAAATTCATAATCTATGGATAAGAAAAATGACATAATAGATATTTGAAGCTAGTGTGTGCAAGAGTTGAGGTAGTGAAAGAAAACCTAAAAGTTCATCATGCTTTAAAATAGATTGAGGTACATTTATTACAATGTATACTTCCCTTGTTATATCCCTAGTGTTCCTTGCTTTAATTATGTAAGATGTTTAGAATCTCAATATAAAATCTAACTGATTTCACATTTTAGATGGTTATAGATCATAGAATGAGCTTTCTAATGAGCCCAAGATGAGCCTGGAAGTCATTCAAATCACAGAGTTAGGATAGTTTCAAAATTTAAAAAAAATTCAAGGTTTCATAATTAAGTCCCCCCAAGTAATTTGATCATCCCCTTTGTTCCACATTAGTCTTGGCCACATCTAGCTAGTTGCCCCCATTGTGATATTCATAAAAAACCCTTATAATATAAAGCCATGAAAAAATAAAATGCACTTAAGTGAAAATCATTAAACATTGTTGATATATTCATAACTACTCTAGGATAGCTTATGCTCATTGAGATGAAATTTAAATAATTCAATGGAATAAGCTAAGCAACTTGCAAAGAAAAAAAAATAATGTGACCATGGATTAGTTTTGTAGTGAATAGTTGCCATAAGTAGAAGTAATGTGAGGTTGAGGTTGAGCTTGATTGCAATAATGCCAAGTATTGTATTTTAAGCTTAATTTAAGGCCTCGAGGGCATTAATTTAACTTTTAAGCATGGGTTTTAATTGGTATAGGCTAACATCTATTAGTTGTATACATAGATATCATGCATGTGAAATAAAAAATTATATAGAAGGTAGGATATGAATGGTGTTCATGAATGATGATGGTTGATCTTTGAATGTTTGCCTATGCAATTAGAGTTGGAATTTCAAAATTTTAGGATGCATCATTGTGATACTCTTTCAACTTTAAAAACATGTGAAAATACATTTATCTAATGTTAAAAAGTGTATCAATATACACAATTTAAAAGTATTATCGCTAAAAGCTAAAATAAAATATACTAATTTGATCATATAAATTTGATGTACTATAGAACTTTATATTATAAATGAAATCAACATTAAAAATATGTTTTTGTTAACATATTTGCTAGAAAGAATTAAAACTATAAAATAAGAAAAGGTCTACTTATTTTCTTATCTAAATTTTTATTTATTTTAAAATTAAATGTTGATGTTGAAATTTTAAAGTAGATTGACACCATATGCATCACATACAAAAATTAAAGTATTGTATGTCAAAATCAAGGAGAGAAATTATTAAAAAAATGTCAGAATTCCAACCCTAAAATGCCATAATAGAGAGTGCAATGATCGTTTGATGCATTAATTATGCCTTATTCCATTCTTGAATTTTAAAGGTCAAAGGACGCTGGTCTCT
The DNA here is from genome assembly GCA_015680685.1 of Gnetum montanum. NCBI lineage: Eukaryota > Viridiplantae > Streptophyta > Gnetopsida > Gnetales > Gnetaceae > Gnetum > Gnetum montanum. Next base: position 214,421 of record MNCI01014592.1, read on the forward strand.
TTAACGATAATAAATGTTAACGCGTGGCAGAAAAGGCAAAGTCTTAGACTTATCGTACAGTCGTGAGTCCAGCAGCAACGTTGTCAAGCGCTTCAGTTTGACCATTTCCTTCCAACACTTCTCTGGTAATCTGCTATTCCAATACCGAACCCAGCACATGGTATGCAATGACCCAAGATTGCAAAAGTCACTGCACAACTCTTCCATTTCCCTGCAAGCGTCGAACGACAACTCCCTCAATGAGGACAGCATTCCGAAGCCCTGTGGCAGTCGTCTCAGCCTTGTGGATTCCAAACGCAGGATGTGCAGGCACCGCAGCTGCCCAAAGTTGTGTGGAAGCTCTTCCAATGTCTGGCAGTCGATGTAGAGCTCTCGAATGTTGTTTGAAACTGCTGCTGCTGAACAAAACTCCGCCGAAACCTTCATTTCCACCGTCGTACGATAAAAAAACAAAGTGAGAGCTCTTAGATTGCTCAACCTTGCGATGCTCTCCCAGGCGCAACCGCTCAGTTCTGTTGAGCCAAGAATAGCTTCCAATTGCAAGTATCTCAATCCTTGCGGAATCTGATGGCAAAGGATTGAATAAATAATAAGTCATAATAGTAATGTTACTGGTTAAATTAAAATAACTGCTTAATTGATTAGTAGCTGCTGCCACTGCTAGGCTGGCAGGTAGTAGGTACCGCTAATAACTTTGTGTTACATTGCATGATGAAGCCTATAAAATTTTGTCAAAATAAGCACATGGTTAAAAGGTGTCATCTATGTTATACACATAGTAATTATTTTTTTAGTTTTATGATTATAAACAATTAAAATAAAAAATAATATAATTTGTTAGCATGAACCCACGAAGCATACTTCCCTAGGGAAAATAAAATATGTTCAACATAAATAATTAAATTTAAAAAGATTTATTTTAAAGAATACTTATTTTATTACAAGTCCTAACTACTATTCCCTTTTTGTTTGTTTAGATAATAAATGATGTTTTATTATTATTTAATGTATTAAAAATGATGCTGGATAATTTTTTCTTTTTTTTACATTATCTACATCCAAATTATAAAAAGGAGTTAAATTCTAATTTTGAATGGAGTTTCCCATAGCATTACTATGGCATACCTATGGCATACCTGTTGCCAATTGACTTGATGGCAATCTTTGTCCTTTAGTTGTAAGATCATATATCTGATAGAGGGTGCCATGTGCATCGCAAGCTTTGACCTTGACCATCCTGCCTGCACAATGAGCTTATCAAATGTCGTAATCTCACCCGTGACTCCACTTACAATAACATTGGGGGCCCACATCAATTGCAAGTTTTTGGCCACCACTTGAGGTAGCAAGAACACATAGCTTTCATACACATGATGTTTTGTATTAATGACCAACGCCTTGATCTACAAACATTTAAAAAATAAGCAAAATTATAATATAAAATGTTTACAAAGAAAGTAATTCTAAAACTTGCAGTCCTGTTTAAACAAAGCATCTTTGTAAACATAAATGTAAAAAAAATTTAATTTTACTCTGGGATCTGATAAAATCTTCAGTTTCTACCGTTATTTTACATTGTTATGGAAATACATAGATAAATCCATAAATGGACTCACACACCATATATTACATTACAGCCAAAGCAACAATAAACAAATACTACATGGTAAAGAAAGCCGCAATCATCCTAGAGTTTATAATTCATATGTTAGTTTAAGAATAATAAGAATCATTTAATAACTTGGAAACTAAAATCTTGCATACCTACACCTATCAGTCTTCCAATTTTTGTGTAGAATGGTACAAGATGTTACTTTAAATTTATTAGATCTTACAAAACACTACCTGTTTCTAACTCATCCGTTCCTCTTACACAGGGCTCACTTGGCCCACTTACTGGTTACAAGACCATAAAACAAATAACCGCATTTGATACGGAACTTTAGATCATCCCAACCCCAAGAAGAAGGATTTGTAGCACGGATAAATTAACTCAATACATTACTCACGGTACGTACCTGTTCATCGTCCTGCTGTTCAGCTGCCGCCCGTTGTGTGAGCTCCTCTGGTAAGCCTCCAACTTGTTCGTCGTTGTTGGCGTTCATAAATATGCAGTTTTTGTTTAATTTGGTGATGACAAAGTAACGCCACATAGGAAAAGGTATGCGAAGGCCGCCACGGCCGTCTGGTAGAAGCATGCCCTTCTTTTGTAGAATGTTTAACGTATTCTCTTCTATCACATCCTTTGTCAAACACGCCAAACTTTCCCACGATGCCAACTCATACAATCTTATTCTGGTATACAAAAATACAGCATAACCCAGGTGTTCCCAGGAACAAAAGCAATAATATCTAAAATAGCAAAGGAGTTGAAGAGCATCCATGTATTCCTGAGCCAAGAAGTCCTGCGTCACGAACAGGTTGATGATTTTTTGCCATTTCATATCATCATCATCTTCATCGGAAGAAACGTTGAGCAGCTGTTGCAGCGTGGAACGTTAACATTGCTGAGCAGCAGCAGCTGCTATGTATTTACCGACCACCAGTAACCGTTCTGGTATACCTTCGCAAAATTTAATCATGTTCTTCACCATTTCTGGAACAACATCATCATCATCATGAGCATGATAATGTGAATGGAATGATGTGGATGAAGGATTATCCTGATCCCCCGCTGTTGCTGTTGCTGCTTCCAGTAGCATCATCTGCCAAGCACGATGACCCATACTTGATCTGGCAATCTCTTTTAATTCTTTCATTGTCTTTCTGGACCTCTTCGTCACAATCTCTTTCTCCATTGATAACTGCTTAATTGTCTCCTCTTCAACGGCTGCTAACATGATATAAATATACATACAATCCTCATTCAACACCTTCTTACATTCCTCCCAAGTGCACTCCACGTCCCTGGTCGTCACTATGATCCTTTTCTTGCCACCCTTATGCCATCTCATGAAGTCAGTCATGAAGTCAGTTAATCTGCGGGATAGGTCATCTCTGTCATTGTCGAAGTAAATGAAGTCACATACCTCTGTGCAACGACCACCGGCGTTAGCTTTGGATTCAAAGAAAACCAAGTCTCTTTCATTACCATTACCATCATAATAATAATCTTTGTTGTGTTTTTCAGCAGATTGGGAATACTGCTCTTCATCTTCATCTTCATCTTCGTTCTCATTGTCACCGGCTTCGCTTCCTTCATACTCGTACTCGCTATCATAGATATTCTCCTGAATATTTTCTGGGTTTTCCTGTGTTATTTCTTCAGGGATGTAACTGATCCCCTCATTTTCTTCATTCTCATTGTTGCCCGCTTCGCTCTCTTCATAGCAGTCGCTATCATCGCTATGCGCCTCAATATTATCTGCTGTTTCCTTTCTTTCTTCTTTATCCATGTATCTGATCCACTCATTTTTGTCTACAAATCCCTTTGAATCTCGTGCACCAGGCTCAGACTCAAACCCAGTGTACGTGATATAATTACAAAGGGGAATGTGGAGAGAAGTGAAGACAGCGTCAGCAACAGTAGTCTTCCCAATGCCAGGGGGACCGCTCACAATCACTGCAACTGTATTCCTTTGACTATTCCACTCCAGCAGTCTTATAATTTCCTGCTTCTGCCTCTCAATGCCCACTGTTTTAAATTATTTTTATTAAGTTATAAGAATTTCATTATTATTGTCTTACACTAAACACAGCAAAGAAAAGACATATTAATGGAAGAGAAGCAACCGAAACCGGAACATCGTACCGGCATGGTGGGGATAGTCGAGGAAGGGGCGTCCAGGTAAAGGTGAAGATCTGACACCTTCAAAGATGAAACTGTCGGACCATGAACGCAAAGCTTTATTGGTCGATTTCACTCTCTTCAATAACCACTTCAAACATTCCCTGTAAGAGCACCCTTGCAAATAATAACTGCAACAAATTTACACGGTGGTTAAGCCACCCTGATAACCATCGACATTTTTTTAATGTTCAAAAAACAATGGGAGAACTGAAGAAAGTGAAAAAGGCATAGCATAAGGCTTCATGGTAGGTTTGAATGCAAGTATTAATTATCAAAACTAGAAATGAGATGACAATTTTTATCGTGGATTTTTAAATGCTAATGCAGATAAAGTAAATATGTTATATACTATTTTTAATATATTTTAGATTTTGGTATTGATGAAACTTTGCAAAGTGAGACTTAAAATTTCTCTTCCATTTTTTTCTATTTTGTTATTTGATTCCAAATTCTCTTTGTCAGCAAGTTGTTAAATAAACATGATAAATGAAGATAGTGTCTTTGGCTAAGAAATGTTACAACCAAAATCATTTTTTAAAGCTTTCCACTACTTTGCATTCAAGGAGGCTATTCTCTATTAATTAGAAAGTTTATCATAGTATTTTCTTTTCTGATTATGTGGCATAGATTTTGTGTTGCTATCTGAGAGAGAATTTGTTGTTACAGTGACTTTAATTCTAATCCAATTGTGAGTCTTACAATATTGCCGCTTCTCATACAAGAAAAATTTATCTTTACAATGGCTTTCATGCTCAATTAAATGTGAGTCTTACCAATCAAATTAAAAGGTGAAACCATCAAAGCCAGTAATATGCATACCTTTTTAAATACGAGTTATTTACGTGGATGCAACACATGACAGATCCTTCCACTAAAAGCTCTGTAGCCTTCACTCTGAATTGCTGCAGCTTCACATTTTCAATCAGAGGATTTGTCAATTCACATAAATACTTTGACAAGATGCACAGCTGCTGAAAAACGTTGAGACATTCTTCTTTCATTCTGTGATCAATGTTGGTCCAGTTTGTTAATGAGGCACCTACGGAAAGGAGTCCTACTGCAAGCCTCAAATGCCCTGGCACATCTCTAAATATTATGTATACTAATGTGCTTGTATCGCTTTCACCCTTCGGAAAGTAACTTTCCTATCTCAACCAAATTAAATCAGAGTAAAAATCCAAGCATAAACACTATTATTGATCAGGAGAGAAATCCAAACACGAATACAATTAAAGTAGAAAAATGAAATACCAGGACAGATTGGTTTGGCTTTCCCTGTTTAAACAGCTCTTTTAAATTGGGCAAGCATGCCAGGCGCTGTTGCCAAAATTCTTTCTCTGTGCTCTGTAATGTGTGCTCCATGTTTCCTTGCTCTGCATCCTGAACAAGAAACAACGGGGGATCCATCAGCAAAGTCATAAACATCATTTATCCTTTCCTGAAAACAGGGGGAAATGGCATGTATTGATGAGAAAAGCTTACTTCTATGTTTTGTAATATTCTGAAAATCCTGTCACACAGATCTCTCAAATCCATTCTTTGCAGACAATCTAAAGAATCAAAAGCACTAGATACTCCACTCGTTGAAGGCTGCTCATTATCGTTGCAAGTCCCAGATGTGTTACGGCTGCTTTGACACCTCCAAAATCTGGACAATCTACGTTTGCCCATTACTGCAGACTGCACTACTTGTGTCTTTGAAAACTTGCAAAACTCTCTTGGAAGGATTTGCACCAGATCTCATACAAGATTGCTTGAGGCTGTCGTGCTCACTGCGATTTATATACAGAACGCAAAGATTACAACACAGTAATAATAATAATAAGGGTCAAGTGACATAAGATGCTAGACGTCCTGGACAGGTTATCTTTACCAAAGATAAAGTGACTTGATCCAGCCACAGACCCTGCTTTTTTCTAAAGATTAAAAAGTGAATTATTCTAACAAGAGGCATGTTCCAGCTGGATTTTGGAATCCCCACCAGCGGAAATGATTGCAAGTTTCTGTTTTGACGTTTGAAGGCCTTCAAATTTGGTATTTTATTTTCCAGTTGTTGGGAACTTGTTTTTTCTTTTTTTCTTTTTTTTTTTTACAATTTTTTACCCTTAGGCCCTGCATTGTTGTGAAACAATAATATATCTTCCACCACGGAAAATGAAAAGGCATCTAATTTTTAAAGTGTGCGATTCATCTTATGCTTATGCTTATGCTTTGTGCAGTGACATACGCTACAACATGTTCCTTTGCAGGTATTTATAATGAATGACTGAAAATGACCTGTTCTAAGGAATCATCTTTCATCCTACGTAAGCAAATAACCATTTATTCATAATGAATGACTGAGAACGATGTGAAGAATCATCTTTTACTCTTAAGCACAAGCAAGGTTTTTGCTTTTTCATTTTTCTTTAAAGATTATATTTGATTGAGTTGTTTATGTTTAGAATATGCCTCCAAGCTAGCATATAGGTGTTAGGTGCTGGTATTGGGATTGAAAGTGTGAACCTTGTGAACCACTTCAAAAGCAGCGGAAGCATCAACCCTTCTTCATGGTTATATTTAGTTTCCAAAAATCTATAGATGATAATGGAAATCTAGCTAGTTATTAGCAAGGTTTTAGTTTCATGGTTCCATGCTTCCATCTCATGGTTCTAGGACCATGCTTGGAGTTGTCCTTTGGTGATACTTTAGCACTTTGAAAAACCTCTCTAACTTGGTGGATACAAGGAACAATGGGGCTTTGCCCTATTCTTGTCATTACCTCGTCATCATTCCTCCTTACTTGGAGAACCAATTATGAGCTTGATTCTAGTGTAGCTATGGTGATCATGAATAAATAGGTGGCCTAATCTTGAAATTCTAGTGTAGCTATTGGTTGAACCTGGTACCAATTTGTAAGGGGTCTAGGGATAAGATACCTACTAGGAATGCATTGCTGAAACTTACCAATATTATCCTTAGTGTTATTTATTAGTGTTTATTCTTATTAGAGTCTAAAGGTATCTCCTAGAGGCCTAATCATGGCTTCTACCAATCCTTATATGTTACTTGCTTGCTACCTTATTCAAAATACTCCCATGGTGAATTTATTAGATCCAAAGAAATTCCTTGGGGTATTAATAACACCAAGGCAACATTATGATAAATGGTTTATAGTAAAGTTTTGAGATAATTGTATTGCCTTTCTACTATCTCAAGACTTTGTATTTTGGATCATAAGTGATAAAGTCAATTTTTTAGAATATATGACATCGAAGCAACGATGTCATATGAATGTCATTAATTTGATATTGCTTCATGTGCTACGTCATCATTGATACGATGTCTCAGGATGTGTGCCAACCTATAAATACAGCACTTAGGCATATGATCCACAAACAATTCACTACACTTGTAATCAAGCTTTTGTAGTTTCATTTTGTGCACTTAGACTTAGCGATTAGAAGTATGAATGCTTGCAACGTAGTGTGATATAGTGAATGACATCTTTGTTCGAACATCTTATACTTGAGCACAAGTGTGACAAAAAATAAAGATCGAGCTATTTCTCACTATTGCAACATTCTCCTGGTTTATTGTTTTACTTAGAATAATATTTCTTATTTTATAGCTTAATGTTTTACTTTCCTAAGTACACTTTACTTTTATTGTTATTAATAAGCGAAATGGATATGACTAATTTTGAGCATAAGGTGTGGTCATTTGGTAACCTAGTAGTATTATTGCTTAGTTGACCTAGTAGCAAGGTACTTGGTAATCATAGTAATAATTACACAAGCCCAAGACGTGTATGGAAAATCAGAAACAAATATTCATCACCTTAGGCTAGATTAGATTACTTACTTGTTTAATTTAGACTTAGAAATCACTTCCATTTTCACCATGTTCACTAGGAGTAACAATGGCCAATCAACATTAGTCATCATATACCTCACAGTGAGCTAAACCATATAATTAGACTTCACTAGCTCCACATGGGAAGACAACAGTCATGGACTTAAACCAATTACTAGCATATTCACATTACCTCATCCACGGATTATGATTGGGTCATGCGTGGACACTTACGGATTATGATCAGGTCATGCATGGACACTCATGACTTGTATGGTTGGGTGTTGGATTGTTCCACCACTCATCAATAAGGTTTGTATTCATTAAATGTTGATCATACTACCCCCTCTCATTAAATGTTATTCTTATGATGTGAGTTGTGTATGTTAATGCTCTTGAGATCTCTCCTCGTCTTATTATTAAAGCTTAATGTTGAGGGCATTTTATTATTTAAAAATCGTAACTCATGTGGGATTTTGTAGCAGACTAACCAAGGATCAAATTTAACCTTTTTGAACATGTAGAACACGTTGGTAAGGTGAGATTTTAGGTACAACATCAATTTAAAGTACTTCCTTAAGAAGGGTATTTTAATATCAACTTAAAGTTTTAACTAACAAGAAACTTAAAATAGAATTTCTAGGATTAGAAATATCCCAAGGAACTATTTCTTTGCAAAACCATATCTTAGAATCCATCAGTAAATTTCCCAATGAATTAAAGGATAAGACATAGTTACAACGTTTTCTTGGATGTATCAATTACATATCTAGCTTCTATAAGAGTCTAGCTAAGGATAAATGAACAACTAAGTTTGAACCAACCTCCATGAACCCAAAAGCATACAAATACAGTACTAAATATCAAAGCAAAATGTAAGCAACTGCCAAAGCTACAACTTCCTACTGATGGAACACTAATCTTAGGGATAAATGCATCTTTTGAATTCTAGGGAGCAACTCTGAAAGAGTAGAACGATAAAGTCATTAGGATTTGTAGTTATGCATCTAGTAAGTTCTCTGATGCACAACAAAATTACCATAGTACTCATAAAGAGTTGCTTGCCAAAGTTAAAGGAGTAGAAAAATTTAGATTATTTTTACAACATACCCATTTTATCATTAGAAGTGATTTGAAGCACTTCGATAATACTTAAGTTCCAAAGCTTTAAATAAAGTAGCACATACTAGGCTCATCAGATGGGCATTATATTAATTTTGATTTTTCTTTCGAATATATAGATGGTAAGAAAAATAGTTTAGTAGATTTTCTGAACAGAGAGTTCCAACTTTCTGCATAGCTACTAATCTTTTCTTGTCTATATAGATATATTAATAAGTGAAGGATGAAGCCTTCATTCTTTAAGACACCTTAGAAGTTGCAGATCTGGAAAACACTACATGGCTACCCTAGAACAAGACCAAATTTCAATTATTATGAATATAGCTTCTTAAATTTCTATTATTATTTAGATGATTTAAATAACTATCTTTCTCAATCCAGTATATTTTCATAAAATACTATCCACCTCTGCTACAGATAGAACTAGACCTTATGTGTGTGTGTGTGTGTGTATATGTCAACCCACCTGGAACTCTGTGCATTGCAATGGCCATCTGACCCTGAAATTCTTTCCTGGTCTTATTTCCAGCCAAACCCTTACCATGTTTATATCATTCAGTTAAAATCCTAGGGTAATGACACACATCCTTCTAATGGGTTTTGGACTTGGTGATCAAAATTTAGGCTTTCTCCTACATACTATCCTTCTTCTTATTCTCTTACTTTATTTCAAAGGCGCAATGAATATCAGTCTAACTATCTATTCTATACAGACTTCGACATTTATGATTGGCATTTTTGTGAAGAAAGTATTACTCCAAGGTACTCTCTAACATCCATAATCAGCAAATGGATAGACTGACAAAACACATGGCAGCAAGCATTTTATCATGATATCTACACCAGCAATCATATTAATATCTACACCCATTATGCTACTCATGATATTAGACCAAGAAGCCTTAACCTCCATGCCTTGAATTTGTAGGTAGACCATATGAGACAAGGAGGTGTAAGTGATCATGCCATCTATCAAGTTGGAAGATCATATTCTCACCACTTTGTAAGGGACTGGTCTGATCATGATTCTGACTAATGAATAGTAAAAGGTGTCATGTATAATAGCACTTGTGAAGCTAATTTTGTAATATAGATTCAGGCTCATCTCAAATCTAATCATGTTCTCTACCACTAGCTATAAGTGTGGTGTGTGTTGGACGACACTAAGAAGGGTCGAGAGGTAGTCCTCTCTCCTATAAATAGATTCAATCTGCACACTAAGAGACATCGAAGAGTGAGAGAACGATAGAGCTGCTTACTGTGTCTTTCAAGTATTCCTTAGTGAACTAAGAGGTATTGAGAAAGAGAGGTTAAGAGGCTCTATGCATAGTAACTCTTGAATGTTCTATTTCTCAAGCATCCCTTAGTTTCTTCTTGTTTGTTCTCTACCTCTGGTAGTTTGAATAATATGAACAAGGAGATCTTTTGCAACATCTCTCTATGCCTTATTATTATTGCTTCTTACTATATCATGTGTATTTGTATTATTGTAAGTGAAAAAATAAGCTAAAAAAGAAATTGAATGGAAGAGCGAAGGATCTAGGCAAGAGTTGATATCCACTTACAAACTTTCTCTGGGGAGAAAAAAGAAAAAGAAACAGATCTGAGACCAGAACTAGAAATTTCTAATTCGCATTCTAAGAAGTGCATAGAACTAGAAAATTCTAAAGGATATAGTTGTTTGATGGGATATATGTCTCTCTATTTAGGCAGTGGAGGCATGTTAGAATAAGAAAAAGTGCTACAATAAGCAGAAATACGACAAGCGTAAGGTTTAGAAGAACCTGAAATAGAGAAATTTGAGGCCATGTTGAAGATGTTGTCGTAGTTGTCATGCTATGGATGTGCATCTCCTCACTTGTTCATTAGCCTATATGCACATTTAAATCCTTTGATGCCTCAGCTACGGGTCACAACTGCAACTTGGCTCTGATACCAACTCTTGCCCAGATCCTTTGCTCTTCCACTTAATCACTTTTTTAACTTATTTTTACACTTACAGTAATACAAATATGCATGATATAATGGGAAGAAATAACAATAAGGCAGAGAGATGCTACAAAAATCTCCTTGTTCATATTATTTAAACTACCAGAGGTAGAGTACAAATAAGAAGAAATTGAGTGATGCTTCAAAAATAGAACATTCAAGAGTCGCTATGCATAGAACCTCTTGACCTCTCTTCCTTAATACCTCTCAATTTACTAAGAAATGCTTATGAAGGCAGAATGCTTGAAAGGTGTAATAAGCAGCCCTTTCAGTCTCTTGCTCTTCAATATCTCTTAGAGTGTAGCTTGACTTTATTTATAAGAGAGGGGACTGCCTCTTGACCCTTCTTAGTGTCGTCTAGCACACACCACACTTACAAATAGTGGAAGAAAACTTGATTAGATTCAAGATAATACTAAATCTATTTTACAAAAGTAGCTTCACAAGTGCTATTAACATGATACCTTTTACTCTTCATTAGTTAAAATCATGATCAAACCAATCCCTTACAAAGTTAGGAGAATATGGTCTTCTGACTTGATAGATGTCATGATCACTTGCACCTCCTTGTCTCATATGGTCTACCTATAGATTCAAGGCATGGAGGTCAAGGCTCCTTGGTCTAATATCATGAGCAACACAATGGGTGCAGATATCAATATGATTACTAGTGTAGATATCATGATAAAATGCTTGCTGCCATGTGTTTTGCCAATCTATCCATTTGCTAATTATGGATGTTAGAAAGTACCTTGGAGTTAAAACTTTCCTCACAAAAATTCCATTCATAGACGTCATAGTCTATATAGAACAAACAGTCAAACCAATATTCATTACACCTCTAAAATAAAGCAGGAGGATAAGAAGAGGGATAGTATGTAGGAGAATGCCCAAATTTTGACCACCAAGTCCAAAACCTATCAGAAGGATGTGTGCCATTACCCTAGGGGTTTAATTGAATGATATAAACATGGTAAGGGTTTGGCTAAAAATAATGCCAAGAAAGAATTTCAGGGTCATATGGCCATTGCAATGTACAGAGTTCTAGGTGGGTTGACATATATATATATAAGGTCTAGTTCTATCTATAGCAGAGGTGGATAGTATTTTATGAAAATATATTGGATTGAGAAAGATAGTTATTTAAATCATCTAAATAATGACAGAAATTTAAGAAGCTACATTCATAATAATTGAAATCTGGTCTTATTCTAGGGTAGCCATGTAGTGTTCTCCAAATCTGCAACTTTTAAGGTGTCTTAAAGCATGAAGGGTTCATCCTTCGCTTATTAATATATCTATACAAATAAGAAAAGATTAGTAGCTATGCAAAAAGTTGGAACTCTCTAGTCAGAAAATCTACTAAACTATTTTTCTTACCATCTATATATTCGGAAAAAAAATCAAAATTAATATAATGTCCATCTGATGAGCCTAGTATGTGCTACTTTATTTAAAGCTTTGGAACTTAAGTATTATCGAAGTGCTTCAAATCACTTCTAATGACAAAATGGGTATGTTGTAAAAATAATCTAAATTTTTCTACTCCTTTAACTTTGGCAAGTAACTCTTTATGAGTACTATGGTAATTTTGTTGTGCATCAGAGAACTTACTAGATGCATAACTACAAATCATGATGAATTTATCCTTCTCCTCTTTTAGAGTTGCTCCCCAGAATTCAGAAGATGCATTTATCCCTAACATTAGTGTTCCATTAGTAGGAAGTTGTAGCTTTGGTAGTTGCTTACATTTTGCTTTAATATTTAGTATTGTATTTGTATGCTTTTGGGTCCATGAAGGTTGGTTCAGACTTAGTTGTTCACTTAGTAATCTCCTATCCTTAGCTAGATTCTTATAGAAGCTAGATACATAATTGATACATCCAAGAAAACATTGCAACTATGTCTTATCCTTTAATTCATTGGGAAACTTACTGATGGATTCTAAGATATGATTTTACAAAGAAATAGTTCCTTGGGATATTTCTAATTTGAGGAATTCTATTGTATCCTTTGCTATGAGCATCTTTGTCGGGGATAAAACTAAGCCATTTTTATTGATAATATCATAAAATATATATAGGTGTTCTAAATGCTATTGTGGGGTTTTGCTCATAATTAAAATATCATCAATATATATCATAATGAAAGGATGTTGTCCAAAGATTGTATCCATCATTTTCTAAAAAATGGATGGAGCTATTTTGATATGGAAAGGTGAAACAATCCATTGATACAACCCTCCTGGAATAGTAAAGGTGGTTTTCCACCTATCATTCTTTTCAACCTATATTTGCCAAAACCCAGGATTCAAATCGAACTTTGAATAGACATGAGTGTGGAGTAATCATTGAAATAGATCATCCTTACTAGGTATAGGATGTTGAACAACTTTTATGAGTTCATTAATAGGCTTATAATTAACCACTAGCCTCTTTTTCCCATGAACTTGTTTAGCTCGTTTGTTGACATAAAATGTTGCATAGGGAAACATAGCAGTACTTGGTTCAATTAACTTCTTTATAAGAAGAAATTGGATCTCTACATCACATTCCTTTTTTAAAGAAGGGGGCATCCATATATGAAGTTCCTTGTCTTTAAGCTTTATGTCTTCTCTAAGCTCTATCTTACACCAGTGTTCTTTTCTATGTTTGAATATCGTAGGATCATCATTTGCCAAAGTTATGAGTTTATATTGGATTTGGTCAAATGCTTCTTTATTTTTTTCAACACTGTTGATGACCCAAGGTTTAGAGATTGGCTTTTTTTTTCAAGGAGTTTGAAATCTTTCTCTATATGTATTATTTCATAAAACTTATGATTTTCTAGAAGCACATAGTCTCTACCTATGGTATGTGGTTCTAATCTACCTAGATTATCTATTCCTAATAATAATAAGTCATATGAGTTCATGTTGAAACAATAAACTGTGATATGCATTATTTTATTATTTAAGGTTTTTATTGAAATATTTGCTTGGTATTCAAGTGGGACCTTTTGGGTATTAAATGTAACATATGTTTTGTCCTGTTTCTTCCATAAGTGAGAGGGTGTAATATGCCATCGTGCTAGTAACACTTTAGCTCCACTATCTATTAAGGCATCTACAGGGTAGGATTTATAGTTTTCAAACTTTATCATAAATGTACATAATGGTAAAGTAGTACTGGTAATATTCTTATTTACTATATTTACAGGCATAACATTAGACTCTTCCTATTATTGCTATCGTCGGTAACTTTTCTCTAATTTTTGTAGTTCTGCTATCTTAGAAGTGGCCCATTGGATGTGTTTGTATAATTGGGGCAATCCTATTTTGTCAAATTAGGGATTTAGCTAGAGGAGGGATTTTTGGTTGTTCTTTTTCTTCCTCCATTTCTTCTATTTGTTCTTCTAAGTCTTCTCTTGAATTTGACCTTTGTTCTTTAGATTCTATTGGTTTTGAATTTAGATTTTCTACAACCTTTCTAGGATTAAATCCTTCTGTTCCTCTAGTTCTTGAGCGTTTTCTCCTATTTTTCTTTTTAGAGACATAATCCTGCCTATATCATCAATAGTTGTTTCATCTAATGTTTCTTCTAATTTAGCCAGTTATTTTATGATTATCTAGTAGGTAGGTTCATCCCATGATGGATCAAGACTACTAGGCTCAGGATCTTTAGTATCCAAGAGTGGTGTTGGCCTAGAGGTGATAATTCTTCATAAAGGCCTTCTACTGCTATGTCAGTTCATGGCATAGTAAAAGACAATCTGAATCATCACTATCACACCAATCTCCCTCCTCCCTTGCCTTCAAGATGAGGTTTAAGGTTAGAGACTGGATCGTCAAAGTACTTGTCAGACTCAATGTAAATATCACCCTATTCAAATGGGACAGTAGGGTCATCAAAAAATTCATAAATTATTTAGATAAACTATAATGCTCCATAAAATTCGCTTGGCATGAAAGCCATTCTTTGTAAGGACAGTTTCTAGAAAAATGATTTTCTTAGCAAAGGAAGCATTGGATTTGTCCTTTGGAAAGTTTAGATTTCCTTCTTTTAAACATCCCCCTAAACATTTTTCAAGGTTGTGGATTAGAAGGATGTTTAGACCAATGGGGTTTTCATGGCTTCCATTATCTACATCATTATGATTTAGAACAACAACGAAACTGTTTACGTTGTTCCTAGTGATGCTTAGGGAGTATCTCTTAGTAGAATGATCTTCCCATGGGATTGCTTAACTGCTTCATGATTGTTTGAGCTTGTAGATCTCTACAGAGATCTCAGTTTACGTCACTTATTAGCTTTCTAATGTAGTTGAAACTCATGTCATCATGTGTTCATTCCCTAAATTTAATTTCTAACGAGTATTTCTTACTAAAAGGATGAGGAAAAGCACCAATAAGATGCTCTTTGGCTAATCTGTCATGAGTTAGTTTACCTTGGTAATACTAATCTTCCATTTGGTTTAGGAAGTCCTCCATGTCTTGTATTTTAGTTAACCTAGCTGCAAAATACTTTTCTATATAGTCAGTTACATAGTTATCCTTGTTTCCTATAAACTCTTTAGTGATGACATTAATAAATAAGATTGATGAGCTACTCACAAGTTTTCTCTTGATCTCTCCATCAATCTAATTTCACCAATGCCTAAGGTTACCTGTGAAATTAAACACAGTGTTTTGAATGGTGTGTTTAGAAGTTTTTCTATCTAATAGGAATTGTCTTTCTATAAAACCTGCAATTTTGTCAATTACAAGTAATCTTTCTTAAGGTGACAATCCATCAATATTGAATTTAGGATCTCTTTTGTTGATTGGTCTAGCTGAGATCACTTGATAGTCTTGAGGATCCTGGGCATGTAATTTTGGATTTTTAAGTAAGCTTTCTTTTTTAGAGTTGAATCCTTCTCAACAATGTTCTTCATCATTAGGCTGCATGATTACTGATCCTTGTTCTTCATTTGCATTTACTATAGATTTTCCTTTTTCCTTTTGTTCTTTTGTGTATTTAGATTTATAGGTTGTATGAGAACTTGGAGAATCTAGGTTTGTACCATATTCAGGAATACTATGGCTAGGATTTTTTTCTTTATGTTTAGGGACAAACTTTTTATTGGTTAAGAGTCTAACTTCTTCATGTATTCTATCTAACTTTTCTTTATTCTTCCATACCTTATTTTTTACTAACCATTGTTTTGTAAATAATTCACTCAGTGTATTATTGGCCCAGTTTTGCATTCTAATTATATCTATTGGTGGATCAACAGTTAGCTTTTGGAAGAGTGTATGGATCTTTTCTCTTGGTTTATTAGCCTCTTCTTTTTCTTTCCGTTTTGATTCTTCAGTTTGAAAAGATTCACCATCCTTAGTTCCTGATGTATTCATACTAATTTTAAATAGGGCATCACACTCTACACAATGGTATTGGTGATCATACTTAATAGTATAATGGCATTATCACTAGTTGATCCGGTGTCTTTAGGATCATTTATAGGTTGTTTACCTTTCATATCTACATCAGGATTCTCTTCGGTGATTGGTTATTCAACTATGGGTTGTGGTTCTCTTATGGTCATAGGCGTTACAGCTAGAGTTTTTCCTAGATTTTGTTAACATCATATGTAATTCCTAGTTCTTTAAAAACTCTACTGAGGTTGCTTCTATAACAATGTTACCTCTATCATCTACTTTTGGTAGATTTTGGAATGATCTTCTTCCTAGTAGGAGAAAGGAAGGATTTCTCACAGGAGGTAAAATCTATTTCTAGGAAGATTTGCCTAACTGCATAGTATAGAATGGATCTATTTCAAAGAACCTTAATTTTTTTAATCTCACATGATAATGTTTTCACCCTAAGTTATGGGTTGATTTCTTGGGTATGACATGCTCATAAAATTCTTCTAATGTGTTGTCCAGCTGAGGGTATAAAGTATGGATCAGTAGATCTTTGGTATTCAGGGTTGATTCGTACTCTATATTTGTTGTACCATAAGAGACTAATTATTCTTCAAATGGAAGTAAGGTTTTTATACTTATGCTTTGAAGTAACTTAAAAATTAATCTAGTTCTTATTATAGCATATATACTACCTAGCTTCATATCTAATGGAATATAAACAATAATCATTAAACTACTAGCTAGATTGTGATCGCAGAGAGAAAGAGTAAAGTTGGGAAGAGTGATGACTAAAGCATTAGACTCTAATAGGCCTTTGGCTTGTGTGATAATTACATCTTTAAATGTTTTAAATCTTCAGTCGACTAGAGCAATCCAGTAGGGATTCTTTAGTCTATAGTTGAAATGGGGATGGATGTGAATATCCAATTTAGCAACATGGATGTAGTTGAATCCTTCTGAAATTCACTTAAGAACTTCAACTATGACAACTACTTTTTCTCCTTGCAAGCTTGACAAGGAGAATGAGGCAAGGCTTGCTAGAACATTTTGTAATGCTGTAAGACTCATGTATGTTGAATTGAAGACTTTTAATGGTGTAGATGACATCAATGTTTTTTCACACTGGCTAAAGGTACTTTGTTGGAAACCGAAATTAGAATCCCATGATTGTGGGGATATTATTCAAGGATGATAACTATATTTTTTACTCTCTTTTTTATTATCTTGTATTTTGGGTTTTGATTATTTTAGTTTTCTATTCTTTAGGAATCCTTTTCCGTAGGTGATTAGTTTTCCAAGAATAGGAGATTTCAGATTCTTCTCTTTTGATTATAAAAGGTGTTGTATTTCTAATTTTGATGAATAAGAGAAATAATTATTTTCTCCTCTTCCTCTAGTTTCATGGTATCAAAGCTGAACTATCCACTGACATAGTTCTTTCATCAGCAAGTTAGTGCCAACTAACAAAATGAAAAACCCAATTTCATCCACAATGGAGTCTTCTATTAATCTGACTATGATAAACCCCTAATTATCCTTTGTTTCTAGTTATTCTAAAAAATTTTCAATTGAAATAACTACACAAAAACTAAACAATAGAAATTTCAAGGAGTTAGTCAATCCCATTGGTAATCAAGGGTAGAGGCAAGATGGGTTACCTGATGGGAGCAATTGCAAATGCCTGAACTGAGTTTAGCTAATTATGGCATGTGGGAGGTAGAGAAATCGAACATGATGGCATGGCTAATCAATTCAATGGAGTCCAAAATTGGATGCCTATACCTATTCTACCAAATAGCAAAGAAGGTTTGGGATGCAATGAAAGATATGTACTTTGATATTGAAAACATCTCACATAGCTTCAAAATCTAGTCTACCATTTGCAATACCCAACAAGGCATATCTATAGTAATAGGGTACTTTAATACCCTCTTAGAATTATGGTAGGAAATACATTTATTCTATAATGTCACTTGGAAGTGTTCAAAAGATGGAATGGTGTACAATAAAATGCTAGAGAAGGACCAAATCTTCAATTTTTTACAAGGATTAAATCATGAGCTCGATGAGGTTAGAGGATGCATTCTCGATACGAAGCCTTTGCACACACTAAAGGAAGTATTTGCAGAAGTATGACATGATGAAACTAGCAAGAAGGTGATGTCTTCCTCATCAAAGAGCACAACATCGAAGGCACAAGGATCGACTTTGGATACCATTCAAAGTGAAGGAAATAGTTCAAAGCTTCAAATTGGGAAGCATAAACAACTATGGTGTAAATACTATAAGAAGTCGTATCATACCAAGGATACATGCTAGGATATCCATGGGAAACCTACCAATTGGAGGCCACAAAGTCAATGACGCAAAAACAAGAATGCTTACATAGAAGAAGCTACAACTAGTACTATGACTCAACCATTTACAACAGAACAAATGGTGGTTCTCCAAAAATTATTGAATTCCTCATCAACCACCAAAGAAACCAATCCCACCTCATTAGGTTCTACTACTTTGATAGTCCACAAAGGTATTTTTTCACTCTTGTCTCATAAAAGTCCACATAATGCTTGGATAGTGGATGTAGGTGCATCTAAACATATGATAGGCTCTAGTACAAGGTTTAGTAATTATAAACCTTATACGTAAAATATTGGTATTATTGTAGCAAATGGAACCATGTGTGAGGCAATAGGAAGAGGAGATGTGGAAGTTTGTGGTTTAAAGTTGAATTCAATTCTTCATGTTCCTAAATTGAAGTGTAATTTAATTTTAGTGAGAAAAATAACTAGAGATTTGAACTGTTCCATAATTTTTTTTCCTTCTTACTATGAATTTCAAGATTTTCCATTGAAGAGGATGATTGGGAGTGTTGAGGAGTGAGATGACCTCTATTATTTGTCAGGTGTTGATTCTTCTTCAAAACTGAAGTCATCTACTATTTTTTCTTTGTTTTCTGATCCAAATGTTAAACTTTCGCATAATAGAATGGATCATCCAAATTTTTCTTATTTAAAGCACTTGTATCCTCATTTATTTGTTAATAAGGATCCTTCATCTTTTCATTGCGAACATTGCATTGTTGCAAAAAAAAAAAAAAAAACTTATACATCTCATCCTCCTCACACATACAAACCATCAACATCATTTCATTTAATTCATAGTGATGTATGGGGACCATCCCAAGTGTCAAATTTAACAAGGGAAAGGTGGTTCGTTACTTTCATTGATGATCATACTAGAGTCAGCTAGGTTTACCTGATGCTAGAAAAATCAAAAGTAACTAATATCTTTAGATAATTCCATAAAATTATCAAAAATGTGTTTCAATCTTCTATACAAATTCTTCAAATAGACAATGGTAGGGAGTTAATGCATATCTCAATGAGTATGGGATACATCATCAAAGCTCATGTGCATATACTCCTAAAAAGATGGGGTTCCAAAGAGAAAAAATTGTCACTTACTTGAGGTTGCTAGGTCAATCATGTTTACTAGTAATGTACCACACTCATTTTGGGGAGATGTTATTCTCACTTCCACATATCTTATCAACCATCTTCCATCCAAATTCCTCTAGTACCGAACCCCTCTCAACGAGTTGGTGTCTGTCTTTCCTTCCTCTCAAGTTCCTAATTCTCTTCAACTTTGAATATTTGGGTATGTTATCTTCGTTTATGATACTCAACCGACTAGGGATAAACTTAATTCAAAAGCCCTAAAGTGTGTTTTTCTTGGCTATTCCTCCAAACCAAAAGTTTACAAATGTTATCATCCTTCCTCAAAATGGTTTCTAGTCTCCTATCATGTCACCTTTTTCAAAGATCAAAACTTTTATTCCAATGATAGTCTCCAGGGGAAGAATCATATCCATGGAGACCAACATTGAAATCTTGCTAGTTCAATGCCTCTCTTAACCATTCAAAAAATTATTCTTACTCTATCTAAGTCTATTACAAATGGTAGTGATTTAGGTCAAGAGAGAGAACTCAACACTGCAGACAAGAAACCAACCTTGGTTTATTCAAAGAGACCATGAGCTCTCATGCACGAAGAAGAACCTGAACTAGTGATTAACCCACCTACTATGGACAATAAAGAGGAGGCTGAAACAAGTAATGAGGAGGAATTGCATGAAGTGAGTGACTTAGATCTACCTATTACCAAATGAAAGGGGGTAAGGTCTCACACTAGAAATCCAAGATATTCAATTTCAAATTATCTTACATATTCCAAGTTATCAAGAAATTTCAAAGCATTTGTTTCTAAAGTACACAAGATTCAAGTTCCTAGAAATATTCATGAAGCCTTTTAGGATCTGAATTGGAAAGCTGTAGTGTTAGAAGAAATGAAGGCACTAAACAACAATAATACTTTGGAACTCATGAGGCTACCAAAAGGAAAGAGGGTTGTGAAAAGTAAGTGGATATTTACAGTCAAATATAGACTTGATGAAACAATTGAAAGGTATAAGGCAAGTCTTGTTGCACAAGGTTTCACTCAAACATATGACATCGACTATAAAGAGACTTTTGCACCAATTGCCAAGCTTAACTCCATTAGAATCTTGTTGTCCATCACTACAAGCTTGGATTGGAAATTACACTAGCTAGACATCAAGAATGCTTTTCTAAATGGCACTCTAGAGGAAGAGGTATATATGAGAGCTTCTCTAGGGTTTGAGACACAAGAAGGTCTAGATAAGGTATGCAAGTTAAAAACATCTCTCTATGATCTGAAAAAATCTCCAAGAGCCTAGTTTACTTAGTTTAGTATGGTGATGAAGTAACTCGACTATACACTAGGACAAGCAAATCATACCTTGTTTGTGAAAAGAGTGAATTTAGTAAGCAAGCCATTATAATAATGTATGTAGATGATATGGTGATCATAGGTGATGATGAGGAGGAAATCAAGAATCTTAAGAGAAGACTTCAAGCTAAATTTAAGCTAAAAGGTCTTGGAGCTATTAAGTACTTCCTTGGAATAGAAATTGCAAGAAGTTAGAAGAGAATTTTCATATCATGATGGAAGTACACACTTGATCTACTTAAGGAGACTGGGAAACTTGGGTTGAAGCTAGTTAGTACACCCTTAGAACGACATTGGAAGCATTAGATATTAGAAAAAGATCCTCCTATTAATTAAGAAAGCTATTAATACTTAGTGGGAAAACTAATTTATTTATCACTCACAAGACCTAATATTGCTTTTAGTGTTAGTGTTTTTAGTCAATTTATGCATGCTCCAACTAAAAGGCATATGGAAGCAGCTAATCAAATTCTAAGATATCTTATAGGAAGTCCTGGCAAGGATTTATTGTTCAAGAATACCAAAGCTAAAGATGTTGGTTTTTCTGATGCAAATTGGGCAAGTGTAGTTGAAGATGGCAAATCCACCATAGATTATTATACAAAAGTATGGGAAATTTTGGTAACTTAAAGAAGCAAGAAGTAATCAGTAGTTTCCAAAAGCAATGCAAAAGTTGAATATAGAGCTATAGCCTAAGATAGATGTGAGCTCATTAGGATATAGAGACTAATGATAGATCTGAACATGCCTATAACCATATCCATGAAGTTGCATAGTGACAGCAAGTCAGCCATCAGTGTTGTCCATAACCTAGTCCAACATGACAGAATGAAGCATGTGAGAATCAATAGAAATTTCATTAAGATAGAGATAGAAAATTGGACTATTAACCTCTTGTACATTCCTACCAGATCCTAGGAGGCTGATCTTCTTACCAAGGCTCTTCCTAAATCAAGTTTTGATTCTTGTATTTCCAAGCTGGGAATGATTGACATCTACTCACTAGCTTTAGGGGAAGTGTTGGAAACCAAAATTAGAATCCCATAATTATGAGAATATTACTTAGGGATGATAGATGTATTTTTCATCTTTTGTATTTTATTAGCTTGTATTTTGGGATTTGATTGTTTTAGTTTCCTATTCTTTATGAATCCTTTTCCATAGGTGATTAGTTTTCCAAGAATAGAAGATTTTAGTTTCTTCTCTTTTGATTATAGAACGTGTTGTACTCTTGATTGTGATGAATAAGAGAAACAATTATTTTCTCCTCTTCCTTTGGTTTCATACTTGATAAGCATTTTGAGTTGGAAGAGGTACTAGATCATTTAAGGATACCTATTTCTAATCCAAATGAGAAGGAATGGATTCTACTTGGTGGGAAAAGGAGTCCCAAGGTTATGAAAGATAAAATGGTCAACCCATCAGATATTGGAATTTGATGAAATATAGGTTGCAAAGAAAATTTGGATAGTCTCATTAGAGATAGGAAACCATTATGAAGTTGAAGTTCCTAAGGCAAGGCAACAAGGACATCAAATAATTTTACATCAAGTTTTGTAATCTATTCCATTAAGCCAAGGTAAACTAGAAGAAGTATGAATAGGATTTAATCTTTTTGGAAGATCTAAAAATGATGTATCAATAGGAGTTGTCATTCTATGAGCCATAAACTTTTGATGAGACTTATGATTTGGCACTCAAGGCAAAAAAGAAACTAAGTGGATTCGAAAACAAGAACAAAAAAACTTCCAAGGATAAGGATAAGGGATCCAAATCAGAGAAGGGGACCAAGTCCAAAATTGAAGACAAAGATGGTAGCCATGACAAGAAGATAGAAAAGGATGATGAGAAGGGAAAAGCTTAGTTAATGCTTTCGTAATCCTTCTAAGAGAGAGGAATACATTAAGGAATATGATGAAATAAGTTTTGGTTTTGTTGTTGTATCAATAGTTGCTTCTAACTGCGATGATGTGCAAGTTGAACTTCCTACAAATGTGCAAGGCTTGAAGGAGAACTTTCCCAAAGTGTTCAAGAGGGAATTGGATGGATTGCCATCAATAATAAATGTATAGCATCAAACTAACTTCATCCCTAGTGCTATCATTCCACATAAGAGAGCTTATTGAATGGCATCAAATTGACTTCATCCCTAGTGCTACCATTCCACATAAGAGAGTTTAGCAAATGGCATCAAATCAATGGGTAGAATTGGAAAGGCATGTAAAGGAGTTACTTGCAAATGTCTTTTTGAGGGAATCCATTTCACCTTGTGCAGTTCCAGTAGTACTTGTGCCAAAGTAGAACATCAACCAATGGCAATTGTGCATTGATTTTAGCATAGTAAACATGATAATAGTAAGGTATATGTTTCCTATTCCAATAATGGATGATATCCTTGATGCCTTTATAATGCAGAGATTTTTAGAAAAATTGATTTAAAGAGTAGTTACCATCAAGTTCTAATTAGGCCTAGTGATGAATGGAAGCTAGCTTTCAAAACAGCCAACAAATTGTTTCAGTGGTTGGTAATGCCATTTGGGCATAATGCATTGAATTGTTAGGAGGTTGATGTATAATGTATTAAATGACTTGATTGGTGATGAGACGCGATATCGCATGGGCCGCGATATCGTGTACGCGATATCGCGGCCGTCGCGATATCGTGTAGTCCCCTGCGATATCGCGTACACGATATCGTGGTCTACTGCCAAATCTATAAATAAGAGGCGGCACTTTCCTTTTTCCACATCCTAGGCATAAAGTAGCGAAGCTCTGGCAGATTGATCACCCCAGAGATAGAATATTTTCCATGTGCCCGCAGTAGGAGTCCCCCAAGTGAACGGTTCTTTATTCGAGCAGCTTTGTACCTGAACGCAAGTTGTGTATGGCAATAAAGACGAGCTTTGTGGATAAACCTTGCAATACATGGATAGGTTTATTTAATGTTATTTATTGCATGTTATTAGCGCGGTATGAGTACGACTTGATTACGAGCATTGATGAATGTGTATGGCTAATCAAGGAATCAGCTACTCACCGCGATTAGGCTCTCTCACCCTTGTCTCCTAGAACGTGGGGTAAGTA
>MNCI01014592.1:246397-257119 GCA_015680685.1 Gnetum montanum
TTCGTATGGTTGAGTGTAGGGGTACCTCGCCACTCATCAATTGGTAAGTGTTGCATTATATTTTTTGACAATATTTTGTTGTGTAACTCTAATGAAGAAGAGAACTTGGATTACTTGAGGATGGTATATCTTAAATTGGAGGAGGCATAGTTGGTGATCAATATGAAAAAAAGTTAATTCTTTAAAAGGAAAATTACCTAATTGGGACATGTAGTTTCTAAAACCAAATTTTAATGGAAGTTATCAAGGTAATGGCTATTAGGTATTGGCCAACTCAGAAGAATGTTGGGGAGGTAAGATATTCCTTAGTTTAGCATATTTTTATAGAAGGTTCATAAAAAATTTCAATGGTATTTCTTGGCCTATGTTTTCTTTGTTGAAGAAAAATAAAAATTATAGGTGGTATAATGAAACCCAAAGGAGCTTTAACTTGTTGAAAGCAAAAATCACTTGTGAATCAGTGCTTGTAAATCCATATTTTTAGAAGCTTTTTGAGGTGGAGATAGATGTAAGTCGACTTACCATTGGTAGGGTATTTTCATAAGAAGGTAGACATATTTCTTTCTTTTCAAAGAAGTTGAATGAGTCAAGGTAAAAATATAGTATATATAAGAAGGAGTTATTTGTTATTCTTCAAGTAATCAAGCATTAGAAGCATTACTTATTATCTAATGTGTTCACTTTCATGATGGACCACAAAGCACTACAATTTCTAAACTCTTAAAAGTAGTTGAATGCAAAGCACATGAAGTGGGTTTCACAGTTACAAGAATTTAATTTCGTTTTGAAGCATGAAAGTGGGAAAGCCAATGTGGAGGTTGATACATTACCCATGGTGCATCTAGTAAATTTTAGCATACCTCATGTGGAAGATATGGGTGATTTTGGTAATTTGTATGAACATGATTATGATTTTAGACAAGTTTGGAAAAGCCTCAAGGAGTCATTGCTAAGCAAGATAGACTAGTGGAGGGACTTTCATATACAAGATGAACTATTATTTAAGAATGATAACGTATTTTCTCCTAATTATGATTTTCGGAAGAAGATTTTGTTTGAAAAGCACTATAGTAGATTTTTTTGGTCACATGCGTAGGAATAAAAAATTGGAACTTGTGGGTAGATACTTTTCTTGGCCTAGGATGGTAATTGAAGTTTTAAATTTATGAAGTGTTTGAATCATTAGAAGTTCAAAAGAAGTAAAGTAGTGTATGGACATTATCTACCTTTGCTAATTCCCAAGGTTTCATGGAAAAGTGTGTTAATGGATTTTGTAAGTAGTATTCCAAAGACCAAAAGTGAGAATGATGCAGTTTTTATTATTGTAGACAGGTTCTCAAATATGGCACACTTCATTCTATTCAAAAAGATAAGTGATGCTTCTCATGTGGTAGATTTATTTTTCCAGCATGTTGTGAAGTTGCATGGAATTCCTTTGAATATTATTAGTAATAAATATTTCAACTTCACAAGTCATTTTTGGAGGTTCCTTTGGAAAATTTTGGGAAAAAATTTAATTTTTATAATGCATATCATTCACAATCTAATGGCCAAATAGAGGTGGTGAATAAATCATTACTGAATATTTTAAGGTGATTATGTGATGGATAGCTACGCAAGTGGAAAAACTTCTTGTATCACGTTGAGTTTTCATATAATAATTCTTTTCATGTCATCATTGGTAAAAGTTCATTTGAGGTGAATTGTGGTTTTTGTCCAAAGATGATGAACACTTTGAAGAGCTTTGATGGTGAATCTCAACTTAGTGTTGATTTTGTATAAGAGATGATGGATCTCCATGCATATGTGATATCGAATCTTGAGAAGAAGGCTAAAGAGAAGGTCCTAGAAAAATGAGAACAAACTAAAGCTATATTTTACTATTATAGACTTGGTTTAGGTGCACTTGGAGAAGAAGAAGTTAAGAGATGTTAACTCCTTCAAGATAAAAGGTAAGAAGATGGGACCTTTTCAAATTAAAACCAAGATTAATGATAATGTATTTGAGATTAACTAACCAAATGATGTTGGTTTTTCTTTTGTGTTTAATGTTTTAGATCTTATGTACTATAATGGACTGGTTGATGAGGAAACCATACAAGGTAGCATTGATGAGTTGAAGGGGGACTTGATGAAGTGTCATTAAGTCGATGCGTCGATGGGGCAGCGTATACGCGACCGCGTCGACGAGGCCCCATTTACCCAACCGCCTATCCCGACCTATAAATAAGAGGGCCTTCCACCTCATTTAGGCAGCTTCAAGTTAGTTGTAGCGAAGCTCTTGCATTTTGTTTTCGTAGGAGTTCAATTATTTTCCCAAGTGTATGTCTACAGTGTGATGATTGTAAT
This sequence comes from Gnetum montanum, assembly GCA_015680685.1. Taxonomy (NCBI): domain Eukaryota; kingdom Viridiplantae; phylum Streptophyta; class Gnetopsida; order Gnetales; family Gnetaceae; genus Gnetum; species Gnetum montanum. The sequence continues at coordinate 248,747 of MNCI01014592.1, forward strand.
TGTACAGAACCTTTATTCGAGTGTGACATACTTGGACGTGCACATGATCGGTAATAAAGATCGAGATTACTTCATCATTGTAGCATTCACTTAGATTTAATTGTTTAATTGTTATTGTTAATTATTACTATTATTTATTATTTTCTTAGTTAATATTTCTTTATCATCATTTACTATTCCTGTTGTTAAATGCAGAATGAGTATGACTTAATCACGAGCATTTAAGTGTGACTACTTGGTAACCCAACAGCGTACCTAGGATCTACGCTTGGTAATCCCAGTAGTAGTCATGCACGAGGTCCAAGATGTGTACAGATGATTAAGGAATAGATGCTCATCACACTTAGGCTAGCTTAGACTCATTTCCTATTCCTTATTAGTTTAATCAAGATTATTTCCCATTTTCTCTAGGAGTAGCATTAGTTAGGATCACATCATACGTCTCACTCTGGACTAAACCATACGTCACAAAGAAAATACTAGTCTAGGTGGGAAGACAGCGAACTGCGATCAACATGTAATGATCTAGATACCACAACTAGCCTATCCACGGAGTTTGACCGGATCGTGCGTAAACACTCATATTCGTATGGTTAAGTGTAGGGGTACCTAGCCGCTCATCATTTACCCCCATGACTAAGTAAAAACTCATCCTCGAGTCAAAGTGAGGAACAAGCTCAATTGAATACACAATGGATAGGTATGGGATTATTGACTAATTAGAAATTTATTCATGCCGTAGTGGAGAATTAAACAAAATTTGGACATAGACATAAAAGAAAAAACTTGTGGAACTCATGGGATTCCCAGTAGTGGTGGTGCCTCCATGGGTGCCTTTTCTTTGTCCTATGCATCAAGCTTCTGAGATTGATATCACTAAAGAAGCACCTGACGTTTCTCCTCTTCTATTTGAGGATCATGAGCCATCCATGCTAATGTTCCAATGTTTGATGGAGTCGGCACTTTTCATGGACACAACAACTATGGGAACACTTGATTGGCCTTAACATGCCATGCCACAAATAGCCATCATTCCTCTTCATAGGATTCGGCCTTGACCTCTACTGCCCCCAGGTCGTTCAGGTGCACCTTGAGAAGGTCCTCCTTGTTGTCTTCTTTTAGGGGCCATCTATAATCACCTTGAAAAGGTCCTCCTTGTTGTTAGTAAGGCTATTGAGAAAAGTTCAATGATTTCATACCTTACTCATTGTCGTTAATAAATGTTGCATTCTTTACTTAGTGTGATTGATGGGACGTGATATCGCATGGGCCGCAATATCGCATACACAATATTGCAATCTGCCGTAATGTCTATAAATAAGAAGTGGCTCTCCCTTGTTTAACATCTTAGTTTAGATTGTAGTCAAACTCTGGTAGTTTGATCCCTCCAGAGTTAGATTATTTTCCAGTGTCTGCCCACAGTGTGGTGATTGTAATTGTACGACATTCTTTATTCGAGTGTGACGTACTTGGACATGCACATGACTGGAAATAAAGATCAAGATTACTTCATCATTGCAGCATTCACTTTGTTATTTATTTGTTTATTTTATTATTATTTACTATTTTCTCTCTCACCCTTAAACTCCTAGAATGCGGAACGAGTACGACTTGATTATAAGCATTTAAGTGTGACTACTTGGTATCTTAGTGGCGTACCTAGGATCTGTGCTTGGTAATCCCAGTGGTAGTCATGCACGAGGTCCAAGATGTGTACAGATGATCAAGGAATTGGCTGCTCGTCGCACTTAGGCTAGATTAGACTCTCTTACCCTTTTCCTCCTAGCTTAGCTTAGTTAATATTATTTTCCACTACCTTCAAGAGTAGCATTAGAGTTAGAACAAATCATACACCTCACTTTGGACTAAACCATACGTGACAAATATAAATACTAGTCCAGGTGGGAAGACAGCAAACTACGACCTAAGGTTAACGATCTAGGTGCCACAACTAGTCTGTCTACGGAGTTTGACCAGATCATGCGTGAGAACGCTCGTATTCGTATGGTTGAGCATAGGGGTACCTCTGTCGCTCATCATTGGCGGCATTTCTAGGTAACGGTGCTAGTTATCTAGATTAGTTATATCATACAAGGTTGCTGTAAAGAACTTAACGATATATCTCTTAGAAAAAGGAAATAATTATAAAAATTACGCCTAAATTCACACACATTTTCACAACAATGTCTCTCCTACAAGATAATAATAATGCCACACTTAGTGAGGAAGTTCATTGGAGAACCAACGAACTATATGACAATGAAGATTGGATTATACAACCTAAAGTGGAAGTTTCTTATAAAAATGAACAAAAACAACATCATCGCAACACATGAAGACATAACTTACCTAATGACGATGAACCCCCACTGGCCACTACAAGCTTAACGCAAATACAAGAGGCCGTTTGAATCTCATGTAGGCATCGTAAAGAGAGCTGACTACTCAGGCTTGATTTAAATAACTTTCCCAAATTTTTAGGAGGCTATGACTTAGATCTGCATCAACATTTACTAGCCTTCTACGATGCTTGCACATGGAACAATATTGGTAACGGTTGGAAAAAACTTAAGCTCTTTCCTATAACACTCGTTGACCAAGCTAAAGTATGGTATAGATCGTTAAAACTAAATTTGATATGACACTGGTCAACAATGATAGAAGTCTTTAACGAAAAATATCAAACCTACGCAAGAGTGTCAACCTTGAGGAAACAAATCCAAGGATGGAAACAAGCACAACATGAACCCTTGGACATGGCCTTAGAAAGATATTATGCACTGTTAAACAACTGTCCAGGACATGGATTTTTCAAGGAAAGGCTAATGTATCATGTCATTGATGGGCTACGTAATAAAACAAGAGAGACCTTAGGAACATATGCCTGAGGTCAACTATACAACCTACGAACCCATCAAATCCAAGAGCTTATTAAGCATGTAGCAAAAGAAGAAGGAGAATTAGCTAGATGGGAGAGTGTTGAAAAACATCAATGAGACCCAAATACTAACTCAACAAAGGTCCATGATCATAACAAGGAGAATTCAACAAATCTCAAGGTGGAAACATCATCTTTGCCAATACAACAATCATTAGAAGAAGTCGAGGCAAAGATCAATAAGATGTTGGACTAGATGTATCAAAAGTGTGGAGAATATATCAAAAACATTAGAGATAGAGTTTTGACAACCCAAGAAACATGACAGAACAGTAGACATTCGAAAAAAAAGAATAAAGGGAATAAGTGCTCAACTACCAATCATGCGTATCAATGCAACATATGCCTGTACGATCACCCCAAGGGCCAATGCCCAATATTGTTACATATACATGAGCATTGGGGAAACACGTTACATCTAGATTTTATACAGAGATACTATGTTTGATCACAGTGGCAACCATCCCAGTCATGGGGGAGACCACCCTTAGACTAGAGGCACCCTTCATATTTTCTGAATCCAAATGCTTATCATGTCCAACATCTTGTTTCTCCATTCGGGCCACCATACTCTATCTCACCACAATACCATTCTCCACAATACTATCAAACCATACCTCCAACACAACCACCACCTTATGCACCTTATATTCCTCCAAACTTTCAACATTCTCATCCTTTCCCTCCTTCCACAATGCTTCTGATTGTTCCTAAGGTATTTGTGCAACAGCAACAACCCACGAACAACACTTGTGCTACTACTTCCAACAACAATGAGAAACCTCCTCAACATCAAAAGCGCCGCTTCTTTAAACACGGCCGTAAGAAGGGACAACATAATTCTGAGGCCACTGCATCTTCCAATCCAGCACAAGTCCCACACTATGGTGCACCCTCATCTTCGAACTTCATGCCTCATGTAACTTCATCAAGGCCACCAACTCACACTCCAGCAACCATACGGCCCAATGAACACAACCATGGGAGGCATCAACTCAATCCTTGCATACCATCTAATGGTCACAAACATCATAGTGGGTCAACTCGTTATCCGAGAACTACATCATATAAAGTGCCCCACTATGCTTATTATAATAAAGTGTGTGAACCCCGAGGGGATAAGTATAGACTAGTTCCAATACTTCCAACATGCAAGGATCCTAATTTTCCATTTATTAATCCTTGCCATACTTAACTGATTAGTTATGGGGGATATCCCCCATTTCAATAATAAGCAGGATTAATAAATATTTTTCATTTTCTTTAATTTTTCAACTTTTTATTTTCCAGTTTTTTATTTTTCAACTTTTTGTTTTATCTTTTTATCTTCTTGTGTGTTTGTATTTTCACGTTTTTGTAAGTAATCTCATCTACGAATAAAACACTCATGTGGATCATTGGTTGAGGTGTTTTTTATGTTATTAAGTCATGAGTGATCAATTATTTGGAACAATGAGCCCATTACACCCACTCATCCACTCTACAAATAAGAGGATCTGTTCATGGGTACAGTGATATTCTTGNGAAAATCAAATGTTGTTCTAGGGGATCCCACTGGAAAGACATGCACCAATGCCTAAAGGTTGGTGGTTTCTCTGGATTCAGTAATGTGAAAAAGAAAAAAAAAGAAGAAAGAAAATAAAAAGAAAAATAAAGTGCCATAAAACAAAAATCACTCCTCCTTTGTACTAAATGCCAAGGATCATACGCCTTGTTGTTATGGTCCTCTCATAGTTGTTCATCATGGGATGAAACATTGTGATGTCACTATTTAGAAGAATGGACTTGGTCCTGATCTTGGAACGATGGGTTAATGACACCTTAATCATGCTTTACACGCAAGATTCATTGTGCCCTAGATCAGTTACCTCATGCCCCAATCTCTACGATCCCTTCTACACTTCGTCTCATCTCACTATTCATGTAATTGTAGCTCATGACCCATGTAACATAGAATTTTCATCTCATTCCAGTGATATTTACATGTGTGTGTTCTGTGGAGTTAGTGCGGATTATATTTAACCCTTCTAATGCCCACGGATACTTTAAGTGTAGTTACACAAGGGCATAATAGGTTGAAACCTGCTTTGGGGAGGATCCACTTGTGTAATCTTTTGTAATCTTCGCTTATGACATAGCTCACACACATCATTTCTTACCCTTAGCATATTGCCAACAATTTTCTTTCCCTTATTACCATCACATAGCCTTTTTCTCTACCATCCGAGGTCCTTATTGATAAATTCCATACCATCATAATTTTCGTGCCTTCAGAACTAGTTGAATTACCATGGAACCATTTAACAATCATCCAGATGTCCTTAGTTTACATTTTTTAATTTCAAAAAAATATATATTAAAAATTTGGTACATTCTCTAAGTGCCCTAACTTTAATGAAAATATATATACGTGACCCCCCTGTGCTAATCAACATCATTTGCAACTGTTCACATAGGGGAAGTTTTTCAAATTCCTCTCTACGACTCGCGATTGTGCGTCCCTTGCTTTCATATCCATAATTCGCTCGCTGGTACTCCGATTTTCATTCCATTTGAACCTACTTGCCCCGGAGTGTTCAGCTTAGTCGTGGGGGAGGGGGCACGTGTCGAATAGTGCATAAATTTTTTAAAATTCATCATCTCCAGAAGGACATCTTTAAGGGTAATTAGTTCTAAAATTAAGAATAAAATGTGTCAAAAATAATTTCATCCCCTTAGCTATACCAGAAAATTAAATTTGAAAACCACCTAAGCAAAGAGAACTCAACATTATAATATTTCGGGGACATGTTCTTCGAATAATTAACATCACATGAAAATAAAGTAAATCTATTAAGCAAAGCAGTAAGGTATAACCTAACTTTGGTAACAACCTTACTAACAATTGGTCTCGTGTGATTGCAGATGGCCCCAAAACGCGGACAACAGGAAGGTCCTGCTCAAGGTGTGATTGAACGATCTCGAAGAGGTGGAAAACAAGATCCTGCCAAACAACATGTAGAACAGGAGGAACAATCATTCAGCATTCATCAAGAGGATCCTCCTACCGTATGGTCTAGGCAGGTAGAAGCAGGAGATACCCTCTCTAAAAGCGGTGCCTGGTACTTAGGGGAAACGTACCAATTTTGGCACAATAAAGAAGAAGGCACCATAGTTAACATTTGTGGTGTGACTATTGATTTCTCTATTCAAGCCTTTTCAAAAGTATTAAACCTTCTGAATATAGGGCCAAAAGTTGCTCAGAACCAGCTGGACACTTTTAGAATTGAGCAACTTAATAAACTGTTGACAGAGAATAAAAGGGTGGCAGAAGAAAAAGAGAAGGCTGACTGGGCTACCTCTATGGCACAAGCACAAACTTAGGTGCATGCCAAGGCACTCAAGGCCTTACAAGAGGAGAAAATCCAGGCCATACTTTGATGCCATCAAATTCTAAGACTTGGAGCGCAAGCAAAGGGAAAGACACCCATGGAGGAGCCATCGCCACCAGGAACTACATGAGTTCCCATTTTTTGTAGTTGTAGTATTTTTCTATGTTGTGTCTTCCCACACTGCGGCATTATTTCATTTCTTTTTCCAGTTAATAATCCCATACCTATCCACTGTGTAATCAATGGAGCTTGTTCTCTTTGTAACTCGAGGATGAGTTTTCATTCAGTCGTGGGGGTATGATGGGACACGATATAGCATGGGCCACGATATTGCGTCTGTCGCGATATCGCATCCCCCACAATATTGCATGTTCCCTATGATATTGCGTACGCGATATCGCAGTTCGCCGTAATGTCTATAAATAAGAAGTGGCTCTCCCTTGTTTAACATCCTAATTTAGATTGTAGTGAAACTCTGGCAGTTTGATCCCTCCAGAGTTAGATTATTTTCCAGTGTCTACCCACAGTGTGGTGATTGTAATTGTACGGCATTCTTTATTCGAGTGTGACGTACTTGGACACATACATGATTGGCAATAAAGATCAAGATTACTTCATCATTGCAGCATTCACTTTGTTATTTATTTGTTTATTTAATTTTTATTTACTATTTTCTCTCTCACCCTTAAACTCCTAGAACACGAAACAAGTACGACTTGATTACAAGCATTTAAGTGTGACTACTTGGTATCTTAGTGGCGTACCTAGGATCTACGCTTGGTAATCCCAGTGGTAGTCGTGCATGAGGTCCAAGATGTGTACGGATGATCAAGGAATCGGCTGCTCGTCGCACTTAGGCTAAATTAGACTCTCTTACTCTTTTCCACCTAGCTTAGCTTAGTTAATATTATTTTCCACTGCCTTCAGGAGTAGCATTAGAGTTAGAACACATCATACACCTCACTCTAGACTAAACCATATGTGAAAAATATAAATACTAGTCCAGGTGGGAAGACAGTGAACTGCGATCTAAGGTTAATGATCTAGGTGCCACAACTAGTCCGTCTGCGGAGTTCGACCGGATCGCGCATGAGAACGCTCATATTCGTATGGTTGAGCATAGGGGTACCTCTGCTGCTCATCAGTGATTTTAGAGTTAGAAATTTTTCAATGAAGTTGCCCTAAAAGTTTAATGTTGGACCTGGTTTTGAGGAACGTTTGATAAAATAATGACAAAGGAGAGAATAGATTTAGCAATGAAATACTCGGAGGGTATAAGATGATGTGGTGGTGTGCAACAAGTACAAATTACAAAAGTTACACAAGTGGATCCTCCCCAAAGTAGGTTCCAACCTATATGCCCTTGCGTAACCACACCTTAAGATGTCTGTAGGCATTAGAAGGGTTAAATGTAATCTATACCAATGCAGAAAAACACACACATGTTAATACCACTGATGATGAGGTAGGAATTCAATGCTATACAAGACACGAATCACAAATACATGAACATCGAGATGGAATGAATCGGAGAAAGGATTGTAGAGATTGGGACGTGAGGTACTAACTTAGGGCACAATGAATCCTACGTGTAAAGCATGACTAATGTGTCATTAACCCATTGTTCCAAGATCAGGACCAAGTCCATTCCTCTAATCAGTGACATTGCATTGTTTCATCCCATGATGAACAACTATGAGAGTACCAAAACAACAAGGCATACGATCACTTGGTGTTTTGTTCAAGGGAGGAGTGATTTTTGTTTTGTGGCACTTTGTTTTTCTTCTTTTCTTTTTTTTTTCTTTTTTTTTCCACTTCATGAATCCAAAGAAATCACCAACCTTCAAGCATGGGTGCATGTCTTTCCAGTGGGACCCCCTAGAACAGCATTGGATTTTTTAGTGCCCTTTTGATTACTCTTACTCCCATTTTTCGTTAGATCTACAAGGATCTTAGTACAACCACGTTGCATGATAAGTCCCACAGATGTCACCAAAGAGAATCTACAAGTCCCCTTGATGTCACATCCTAATCATTCCCTCTTGGTCCATCCTTCTTCATTCT
>MNCI01014592.1:257569-268024 GCA_015680685.1 Gnetum montanum
GACCGTAAGATGGTATGCAAGGATCAACATGTCTCCCCATGTGGCAATATGCATTGGGCCCCATGGTTGTTGGAGTATTGAGTGGTGGCCTTGATAAGGTAACATGAGGTGTTGGGTTCGAAGAGGAAGATGCATCACAGTGTTGGATTTGTGCTAGGTTGGCGTATGTAGTGGTTTATGAACTATGGTGTCCCTTTCAATGGTCACATCTAAAGAAGGGACGTCTTCAATGTTGTGAAGGACCTCCACTACTGTTGATAGTAGCAGCACAAGTAACGTTTGCGGGTTGGTGCTGTGGTTCAAAATCTTCTAGCATAGTTGATGGTGATGTAGAAGGGGGTGAAGTATGAGAATATTGAGGTTGAGGAGAAGTGTAAGGCACATGAGGTGGTGATCTTATTGGAGAGGACATGGGTGGATAGTACTCAAGAGAATGATAATGATGAGGTGAGGTAGAGGATGCTGATCCCGTTGGAGAAACAGGGTGTTGAACATAATAAGCATTTGGCGTTGGGACATATGAAGGGTATGGTACTGTTGGCAGTGGCCTCCCCCACAATTGAGGTTTTTGCCACTATGGTTGGACATAGTATTTTTATATGAACTCTAGATGTAACATTTCTCCCCAATGCTCATGTAAATGTGACAAGATTGGACATTGACCTTTGAGGTGATCATACAAGAAAATATTACATTGATACGTATGATTGGCAGTTGAGTTCTTATCCTTACTCTCTTCTACCCTTCTTTCTGATTGTCGTGTGGTGTTTTGTCCTATTTCTCGATTTGGCATATTTTTTCCTCTAATAATGTTGGCATATTCTCCACATCTTTCATGTACCCAGTCCTTCATCCTATTGATCTTTGCCTCAATTTCACCTAGTGATTGTATGATTGGCAAAGATGATTCCACCTCCTTGAAGTGAGTTGATTTCTCCTCTTCATGATCATGGACCCTTGTTAAGCTAACATTTTGATCTTGTTGAGAACTTTCAACATTCTCCCATTTGGCTATTTCTCCTTCTTCTTTTGCTATCCACTTGATAAGCTCTTGGAGTTGATGGGTTCATAGCTCATATAATTGACCTTGAGTGTACATCCCTAGGGTCTCCCTTGTTTCATTATTGAGCCCATCTATGATATGGTACATTAGCCTCTCCTTGGAGAACCCATGGCCTGGAAAGTTGTTTAATAGTGCATAATATCTTTCTATGGCCATGTACAAGGGTTCATGTTGCACTTGTTTCCATTCTTGGATTTGTCTCCTCAAGGCTGACACTCTTGCATAGGTTTGATATCTTTTGTTGAAAATATCTACCATTGTCGGCCAACATCAAATTGATTTTGGTTTTAATGACCCATACCATACTTTTTCTTGGCCAACGAGTATCAAAGGGAAGAGCTTAATTTTTTTCCACCCATTATCAATATTGTTCCATGTACAGGCATCATAGAAGGCTTGTAAATGTTGTTGTGGATCTGAATCATAGCCTCTTGAAAACTTGGGAAAGTTGTTTAAATCAAGCACGGGTAGAGAACTTTCCTTACGATGCCTGCGGGCTATTCGAACAGCCTCTTGTATTTCCGTTAAGCTTGTAGTGGCCAATAGGGGTTCACCATCATCAGGTAAGTTATGCTTTCATGCATTGGGATGATGTTGTCTTTGTTTATGTTTATAAGAAATCCCCACCTCAGGTTGCGTACTCCAATCTTCATTGTCATAATATTCGTTGGTTCTCCAATGAATTACCTCACTAGATGTGGCATTATTATAGTCTTTTGAGAGAGACATGCTTGTAAATTTGTGTGTGAATTTATATGTGACTTCTTGTAAAAAAAAAATTTCTTCCTAAAGGATATATCATTAATTCCTTATACAACGATATTGTATGATATAACTAATCTAGATAACTAGCACCATCCCTGGCAACAGCGCCAATGATGAAGTAATCTCGATCTTTATTGCTGATCATGTGCGCATCCAAGTACGTCACACTCAAATAAAGGTTCTGTACAATTACAATCATCACACTGCAGACATACACTTGGGAAAATAATCTAACTCCTACGAAAAAAATGCAAGAGCTTCGCTACAACTAATTTGAAGCTTCCTAAATGAGGTAGAAGGCCCTCTTATTTATAGGTTGGGATAGGAGGTTGCATAAACGGGGCCCCGTCGACGCCAGAAGGCTGTGTCGACTGGGCCACATCGACGCGGCCCCGTCGACACATCGAATTAATGACACTTCATCAAGACTATTGATTAGTCTAAGACTTCAATGGAGAGGAAGGAAATCATCCTTAAGTAGAGGAAAGCTTAAAGCACTTAAGAAGTGAAGAGGCGTGAGTATTTGATCCATTGGGATGATCAATCTGTAGATGATGTTGTCTGGGTCTATGAGACCAAACTTTATGAATGAGGAATCACTTCTATCCTTACTTCCTTATTCACATGAATTCACATTTTGAAAGGTGAAAGAGCTAGTGTAGGGACACCTCTTCTAATTTCCATTTTTCATCCTATAAATAGTTTTTTTAGGTTTCAAGAGCTAAAAGAATGTCTCGAAGGTTCAAGAGAGATCTAACTTGAGTGTTGAGTCTTTACAGAAGACTTCTATGGGTTGTTAAAGACATATATCATGAAGAGAAGATGTCTTTTCCTAAGCTAAGATATCTTTGAAGAGACATCTCTCTATGACCATAGGCATCTCTGTTAAGCCAAAGATATCTCCTATGCTTTATAGACGTCTCTTTTGCAAGTGGAGAAATTCAAAAAGATGTCTTCCAAAAGCCAAATAACCCATATGAACAAGGAAATTTTTGAAATTATTTGTCCCAAATTGGCAAATAGCTAAGAAAAGATGGAAAAGGATGGAAACAACTAGAGATCCTTAAGTTGGGGAAAGGTTTTTAGATTTTTATCTTACTTTTCTCAATAAATATTGGTGTTGTTTCATGCTTGTATAACCATGAGATGAGCGTGATAACTGTCATGAGAGCACATGTGAAGAGTGCATAAGTGTGTATGTAGCTCTTGGTCAATTATGTGTGTTTAACCTAGTGTCTCTTATGTACTTGTGAGTTTAGATCTATGTCTCAGGTTATGGAAGATATTCTCATTTAGTTGTGTCTTGTATTAAGAATAACCATTGTGTGGTTGTAGAGCCTCATGCTCTGCAACATCATTTGAGTATCAAGAGTGTTCTAGATATTTTATGAGTTTTGAAAATTTGTTGTAATCTTTATTTCAATAATTGAAGATACCTAGTTTTTCTATTTTCTAGCATATTGTTTATTCTTTCATAATATTTGGGTTTAAAGGTTATTTACATTGGAGTGAACTTTTCTCCATATCTACTTAACTGCACAACCTTACAATTACTAATTTGAAAAAATAACTAAAGAAAATTAATTGTTAGTATGGAGGAAGATCCTAATCCTAACAATAATTACATCACTTTTCAACATCTATGCTTGAACTCAAAACAATAATAAGACTCGAGATAGAGATTTATGGTTTAATACTAATATTTTTATTTGTTAGAGATAGTGTGTCTATGTGTCCAATAAACTAAACAAGAGAAAAAAAATTAAATTTTGACTTTTTCATTACATCAAGCAAAAAGAAAATTTGATTTTTATTTTATTAAAAGATTGATGAGAAAATGTAATTAGAGAATGATCCCAATCTTTCATGTCTCTTGAATTTCTAGCCCAATTTTTCATAAAATAGGCATGCCCCATCATATTCTATTATGGTCCCATCATTTTATTTTAAATATGTGGGTAAATCATGTTTGTAAGAGATGCAATTAATATCATTGAGGCAATTTGATGCTATAGTAGAAAGATAGTTTATATTACAGAATTTTCTACTCCAATAACTTTCACCATTCGTCATCAATTCATCATATTCACCAATTCATTAATCCAAAAAGTTAAACAATCACATTCAAGGCTGCTCTTGAGTAACAGATTTCAATCATCAAATCATCTTAAATCAATTCCATATTTAGGCAGGTAGATTATTGAAAAAAAATTTGTATCAAGTATTCATTCCTATTCATAACTTTCTCAGATCATAGAGGTATTCATCATACAAATCACCAACTTCTATTCTAGATGTTCAACAATTTCATTCAAGACCTATTTTTTTAGGACATATTTGAATCAACAAATAAATGCCAATCGTTTTATAGATTGTAGAACAAGCCTTCCAATAATCCTAAGATTAGGCCAAAAGTCATTCAAACTATGAAGATATTTTAATTACAAGATCAGAAGAAATTTAGTTTTCCTTAGTTGGACTACCACATCATTCGATATATTAGGCTAGCAAAAATTTACAAAATCAAAAAAAAATTCTTTCGAATATTTTTACATCTAAAAAACTATAGTATCAGAAAATGATAACATATCTTTTGGAAGATCTTCACCTCATCACTTATTGTTAGTCTTATGTCAAGAATCTTTACCATTAATTATAACCTTTTCAACACTAGTTTTAATATTTGACTTAATAGTATTCTTGTCAAACAAGGAAAAATTTGCCTTATGAGCTATCTATTTGGGCTTATGAATACTTTCTCTAGTATGAGTAACAATATACATAGGAACTTGTGTCTTTTCCAGATTATTTATTACCCTTTAATCATTCTTATTGTTGATATTACCTTGATTTTATATATCTTCAACTTCATATTATTTTTTTCTATCTTCAACTTCAACATGTTTTTCTCTTTTCTTTAGAATATTTTTTCTCAAGCAAGAAAGAATAAGCATTATACAAATGTCTTTAATGATCCAAAAATTACAAGAATTAGGAAGATTATAATATGTAATTAGAAGTCTTCTTACTTGCATGTAATACCAATTCCTTTCTACAATTAAGAAGATTGATTTCAGCAAAAAAACATGTACAAAAATCAAAATCTAATGAAATAGATTCTAGATGCTTAATGGAACTGAGAAGACTAACAATTTCTTTTTCAACTTTTAAAAAGATCAACAAAAGATTACATAACTCAAGAAAACATGAAACTTAAGAAAATTTTCTAGATTAAACATCAAAATCTAGAGTCCACTTACGAAATAATTGAAATGTAAGTATATCCCAAGATATATAGTTCAATTAGAACTTTATAACTTAACTTAGGGATAAGAGGTTTGGCTTAGTCTAAGAGATCCAAGTTTTAATGAATGTAAGTAAAAAAAGTTAGTTCTAATTTTATAACTTAGCATTGCCAACTAAAATTAAATTCATAACTTTGAGCATCAAAATCAAGAATCTTACTACTAGGCTAACATTGACCTAACATCATATTGTTGATTCTCAATGAATTTGATTTTTTTCAGCAAATTTAATTTTTCTCACTTTGATTTTCCTCTAGTAAGTTTAATTTCTTTACAATTCTACTATGAGGAATTCAATATTACTTCCATCTTCTTCAACAAATGTTGAAGTTTCTACTTCTTTTATTAATGTAGAAATTTCTATTCATTCTCAAAATGTAGATTTATAAGCTTGTAAGAAAAAGTGATGATGTCTTCTTCTAATGTTGTTGATGCAACTAAGATACCTGATTTTATTTTTTCTAATGATGTATATAAGTTATTGATTGCTAATCTTTCATCACAATATATGTTCATTCCAATTCTAGGTTATTTACCTTGTAATCAAAAGTTTATTTCATAATTAAATGATGTAATGAATAAACATGACATTCAAGTCCTTCATGTCATGTATTATTCTTGTTTTTTTATTGAGTTAGGCAATGTTTTAAAGGTGCAACATGTCCTAGATATAGGATCTTTTATACATAAGCATATAGTGTTGATCATTCGTAAGTGGACGCTTGATTTTTTATGTCCAATCTAAAGAATATTATAAAATTCCATGTTTTATAGAGTTATATAATCTTCCATTGATTTTTTAGAAAGCTAGCAAGAAATTGTTAGTCTTCTCGATTAAATTAACAAATGAAGTCTATCTCTACAACTTTTAGTTTTCATAGATATTTTTTTGTTGAAATCAACCGTTTTAATCATAAAAAGGAATTAGTATTATAAGTAGGAGGAAAGACCTATATTCAGCCTATTACTTATTATAATCTTCCTAATTATTGCTAGTTTTTCCATCATAAAGGACATTTGTTTAATGTTTGTCCTTTTTTGCACAAGAAAAAATATTTTAAATAAAAGAAAAAATGTGTTGAATTTGAAAATCGAAAAAATCATTATGAAGTTGAAGATATAAAAGATAAAGTTAAAGTTAACAATAAAAACAATTAAATGGAAATAAAAAATCCCGAAAATATAAAAACTTTTTTATATAATTTTACAAGAAACAAAGAAAGTATTAAGAAACTTAGATAGATAGCTTATGAGGCAAATTTTTCCTTGTCTAACAAAAATATTATTAACTCAAAGATTAAAACTAGTGTTCATAAGAAAAGTAGATTTGATGGTGAAGATTCTCAACATAAGATTAATAACAAGTGACAAGGTGAAGATCTTCCACAAGTGGTACTACTTTCTTGTTGATACAAATATTAGTATTAAGCCACAACTCTCTATCTCTAACCCTTTTGCTATTTTAAGTTCAAGCAAGGATATTAAAAAGGTATGTAAATTTTGTTAGAATTGGGGCATTCCTCCCTAGTAATAATTAATTTTCTTCTCTTATTTCTTTTTTCAAAGTATCAATTGTACAGTTGTACACATGAGTAGATAGTTCAAAGTGTCAAGCTTTTGATGTACTCTAAATTTTATTTATTCATTACCGATATTTTTTTAAAGCCCGACACCCCACTATATAGCCTAAACAACAATGAGATGTTAGCCTAGTGGGTAAGAGTCTTGATTTGAAAGCTCCAAGTCTTGAGTTCAATTCTAGTGGGCAATGCTAAGTTATAAAGTTCTAATTGGACTATAGATCTTGAGGTGTATGTATATTACAATTATTTCAAAGTTCCAACACCCCCACATACACCCCTACCCATATACCCCTATTTTCTCCTACAAAAATTCTTACATAATCTAAAACCTAAAATAGACTATTCTAATAAAGTAACAACCTATCCACATTTCTGCTATTAAAAAATTACTCCATATGTCATACCCTCTTACTATGCACTACAAAATAAGCTAATTAAACTAATGGCAACTTTTAACAACCTATAATCCTACCTATTACAATATTTCTAAATTTAAAATTTCTTTAATTTATTCAGTATTAAAAATAATTTTAGTTGCATTTTTCTAAATTGATGTATTTGATTTTAGTTTGTGGGCTTGTTGGAGTTTGAATTTATGGCTTATAATAACTCCATAATTCTCTAAGATCTAGTGAGTGGAAAGTAATATTGTAGAATAATAAAATCATAACTCTCTTTTTAGTGATGACTACTTTTCATAATTCTTTGTACTTATGAGTATTAATAGTCTTATTGAATTAACTGCTTATAAATCCTCTTATAATAAACAAAATTACATTGTCTTGATTTCATAACTTAGTATTGGTCATAAACTATTGTAGATAATCTATAACAAGTAATGTTTCTAATTCTGGTAATTTGTAATCACCATTTTTGGATTTACTATAATTACAAATTGAATCATTCTAAGAATATAAGAACTTTTCATATTTTGGTAGTCTTATCAACCACATATGGATCTTGCAAAATATGAATCTTCTAGCATAATAAAATATGTGAATCATTCTTTGAATTGCATATGACTCTTTATCGTAAGGTTATAATACACTTATGATTATTGTTCCTAATTCATTATATTACAAACATTTGTAGATGGACTTATCATAGTCCTTACTTGGTATATGATTAAGTTCTAAGTGAACTTAACTTCACCATGTTCATTGTACTTTGTTAAGTCTTCTCTGTAACTTAATTTCACAAACTTCTTTGTACTTCACTAAGTCATTCCTATGTTAGCTTCATTTGCTTACAAACCACTTCTTCATAAGTGTAACAACGTTGCCCCGACGTTGCTCGGCACCCCAAGGAATTCACGAAGATCCAATGGATCTGGGGCGGAAGACCTGGGGAATACACCTCCAAGCAAGCAAGCAACTCACGAGTGAGTGCAAGCAGAAGCATAGCTTCTGAACGTACACGACCACACACCTCATGGAGGGAAACCAACTCCAAAACAAGAACCATACAAACAAGCACATACACACAACCTTGTAGACAACACCGGTGAGAGGGAAGACGATGCACCTACAAGGGAAGGTGCCTCACCCCCAGACCCCTCACGATCTGGTACAAGGTGTGGCCTGGCACCGCACCAAAACTACCTAGCCTTGGTTGCCTACATATCTACGACCACTGTAGAATCAGGGCCATGTAGTTCTCCGCGGAGAAGAGGGAATGAAGAGGACTTAGAAGAGAGTGCAATAGGAGAGTGTCCTATTGCTAGCTTGGTACCACCAAGCTAGGGTGGGTTTTGTAACACTTGAGAGCCGCCCGAGGGTGCCTCAGAGTGTTCCATGATCCCCGAACCATGGGGAGAGCCCAAGAGAACCACCACTTGGGACATCTCTTACAATCCTCCCCCACATAAAGAATCGACGTCCTCGGAGCGGAGCCTAGGATATCTTCGAGTGTACACTTCTACATGGGTTTGGAACTCCGTCAATTTTGGGGTCTGTCAACTCCTTAGACGCCAGGCTTGAAGGAAGGTACCAACCCCAACACCTGATACGTCCTTCCATCCAATGCCTTGCATGAAACGCAAGGGCAAGTGGAGGAAGCCCAAGACTTCCCTTCTCTATACGAGTGGGAGAGTCCAACCCAAAGGGCCAACGTCTCTAAGGCATCCCATAGATCCGTCCCTTATGAGGGTCTAGAGATATCGCCTTGCATAAATCCATACTTATGCAAGAAGACAGCTCCTCTTCCACAAGTCCCGCCGAGTTCCTCTGTGAATGGCATCTCAGCACCCATTGATTTTTATTTATTTATTATTTTTATTTATTTATTATTTTTAAGGGCTCACCAGGGCCACTACCCATGGTGAGGGACTTAGGAACATCACACCGAGAGGGAGGGCATGCTCCGAAGAGCCATGTCTCCGCAAGCAACTCATGCTTGCCAGAACTCCATGTTCTGCTACTCGCATTGAGACCCATGGGGTCTCACCAGTGCAACCATCTAAGCACTGATTCCACGTGTACCGGTACCATGCACATTCTCCTTTTTTTTATCATGTTTGTTCAAGCTGGTATGTAGGACGTCAAGCATGTTCACCCTTACAAACAAGGTACAAGAACAGATCTTTGAGCTTGACCTTGCCGTCTGTAGACACCAGCATCGCATGCCTCAATTCATCATTCATCATTCCATAGTATTCCAACAAGAGAGAAGATCCAAAAATCTATTTGGAAACTTCTCTAGGAGGCTAACATACAACAAGCCCCCATAATCATCAACACCTCCTGTGATTGTCCAACATCGAGAATGCGTGCTCGAATGATAGAACAAGGGAGGGTCAATTGGGCAGCAAACCCCATGACAATCCTCCATCACCTGTCTCATATCAGCCGTAAGCACATCTTTGAATGCAACCATAATATCCTGTTCATGGAGAAGGATCACCGACATTTGCCACATGCAAGTTATCCATCAACTCCAAGTTATGGGACAAGCACCATTTTCTGAACACAAGGTCTAAGAACAAATATAGAGTCACCTGAGAGAGTAACCAAATCATGAATTCTCCAAGGAACATCAACATTCTCAGAATTTGCATTTCCCCACTATATCAAGAATGACTACCAGTCTCATGATCAACACCTTTCAGTAGATTTTGCACTTGCAGGAAGGATCCTCTTTGGGAGGTTTCTTTCATAGGTAAGTATAGCAGCCCAACTACACATTTCCCATCATACACGCCCAAGTAGTCAATATAGCCAATAGAACCATATCGTGGAACTGTCACCAGCTGAGGGAAGACATGGAATTTTCACCTTGAGAACAATTCGAGACACCAAGCAATTCATCCCTTTGATTAAGAGGGATTTCTGTTTCATCTTGGGAGATCTGGGTTTTTGTTTCATACATCCCAGTCAAGCTCGTTTACATCAATTTGTGGTGGACAAGGCTGCACCACTACCTATTATCATTCAACCCAAAAAATAGACAAAGTCAACAACAACATCTTGCCCATAGGAGGACCAGGTCCTCAGGATAGTTTTTTCATGGAATGGGCTTTCATCAACATCATTTACAACTCAAAAACAACACAATTCATCCCCAAAGGATTTACAACAAGGATGGTCTACCAGAGAACCCCAACAAGAAATTTCCTCTGAAGAACCCAAAACTACGAGAGTACACAAGATCATGCCTTGCCTACAAGAAGAGCAATATGTATCTTTAATTTACATCAACAACATGACCTCACAAGGGAGGTTTCATGAATTTCACCAGGGTA
>MNCI01014592.1:268245-290450 GCA_015680685.1 Gnetum montanum
CAACAATAAGTCCCAGTCTATGAGAGCGCATCATAGCTCTCCAAAGCACCAAAGGTAATTAGTCACAAGAGCCCACCAACATGCACAAACCATTAGAAGCCCACAATCATGAAAGCATCAGCTCAAGTGTTTCGAGCACATTCAAGCCCACCAAGTGAGGCCACCAAGAGAATCACACTTTCTATATCTGTAATATCATTTATGCAAGGATGGATCACCATCCCAACATTTTGACAACTACTCCATGATCACATCCAACATGAAAGAGCGAGTCTAGGTGCCAATACCCAGAACTCGACTCAAATCCTCCGCTAGACATCATATTTATTTGACTTTTAGCCACCATCGATCATCTGTGAACAAGATCTTTGATAGTCCAAGAACACAAGAGAATGTGTTCCCAAGATTTGTCCTGTCTCAAGGACGTTCATCAAGCATACACCATCAAGGAATGCCAACATCAGTAAGAACACATGGCACCAGTTCAAGAGCATCATGGGCAAGGACATGCCCTGGTCCATTCGTTACAACACCGTATCACAATTAAAAAATTTCTCATGAGGTTTTCAGCAGAATTATACATCAAGGAAAAAAGGCCATTTACAACATACAGCAAGGGCACTTCAAAACAAGTACCAGGAAAACACCATACATCAAGCTTAGCCTTGTCACAATGTGTGGCATAGGCCTACAACCAGGAGATAAACTGAGTCACACAGGCAATACAACCAGAAGACAAACTGAGTCACATAGGCAATACATCCAGCACTTTTAAGTGCATACAACCGAATTGAGAATACCACAAGGATACATTTTGCACACCCAAGGATAGGATTACATTCATATATGGGAACATACATGGTATTTGGGAATACTAACCAATCCTAAAAGGCTATAGGACAAACTACCCAAGCCCATCCTAGGCTAAAGGATTTAGGCCACCAACAGCATACCATGTAGAACCATGTTGTTCTGAGAAAAACCTATCTCTTTCACAAAGCGTAAACAATCATCTGTCAATGCACACTGTCTCAGAAGCTTCATGATCTACCGGCACACTGAACCGACTGCACGGGTAACCTTGAACAAAAACGATTCGACACACTGAACTGATTGCACGAGTAACCTTGAACGGAAACGATTCGACACACTAAATCGACTGCACAGGTAACCTTGAACGAAAATGATTCGAGACACGAATGCAACGATTGAATAACGAAACACACCAACTGAGTATCCACCATCCTGCCATAGTGGGACCTCATTGCATTGGCCACTCCTGGGCCATCAGTATCCGACATGGCCAAGGATACCATTTCATGCCATCTGCTAGCCCAATACCTGTAGGGTCTAGGATAGATCACCGTCCTCTATTAGTGCTTCCCTAGCACTGAGAGGCAAACAAATCATAATGTACCTACTGATCCATCACAGCCAAGGTACTGATAAATCCACAACCCAATGTTGGTATTCTGAGACCAAATAATCAATTCATGAAGGTCTCAGGAGCACATATCTTCCCCATAGACATAGTGCTCACAGAATCAACTGAGGTCACCACTGGCTGCATCTTTGTACCTATGCTACCTACAAACACTGAGACACAAGCTCAGAAACATAGAATTTAGCAAGATCATGATTAGCACAATAGCCTCATGTAACCATCAAGCATGATCATATAACAAGGTCATATCACTCTTGCACATTATAAAATTTAAGACCTCAACAACATGTATACAAATCAATCATGCAAAACATTGATGGAGGAATCTAATCCCCACTCAAACAAACGATTTCATCATGAGACACACCAAGAGAGAGATAGCACTCTCAGAATTTCAAGATTCACACACAACAATCATACCCAGCAACTAACACTGGTCTCAACTAGGACCAAAATTTCAACACACTCGTATGAGTCATGGGCAATAGAAAATCATCAACTCAACCCAAAAATAAGGAGGAAGTCCAAGGTCTATTCAACAACAAGTCTGCATCAAACCAATTCTTGCAACAATGAGCAACATCACCGAGGATGCTTTCACAAAAGGACTCTCATCAAACAAGGTGAGGTCTCAACAAGAACCAACAATAGGATGACCCACACCAATAGTCTTCGAATCAAAGTGACCAAGAAATGTCATTAATCAAAATAGTGATGCCACAAGCCCAAAGCGTAACAACACCAGCTCAACAAAGGAGCACAACTCGCAAGGACCTACAATAAGGGCAATCATGTCTCATGCACAAGAAGTTGTCAAACAAGACAACAACCGTTTGTCTTTGGAATGACACAAACAACCACTGCACCCTCAACATTTCCAACAATAAGTCATCATATCATGTAAAACATTAAGCCTTGTGTTACGAACAATAGACGCAACCATGATAACACGCATGCAGAATTTGAAAGCGCAACCAAGAAGACACGCATACAAAAATAAACAAACATACAATCACAAACACGAACGTACGAAGTCTACTAGCAATGGTCTTAGTCCACCCAGAACAAGGCTCACCAAGAGCACATGTTCAAAATACCTCCATCCTGAGGTACTTGGGAACCATCTTGTTCCCATTTCTATATTCCCATACTCACTATATCTAGGGTGAGTAGGAGTGCCAAGGATATCATATCCTACACAATTCAGCAAATGCCATCTCGAAACATGTCATCTGGGTGGAAACCGAAGTGGAGACTCGGTCCGATTCATCCCAGATGAATCACTGGAGACCTGAGATGGGAGCTCCTTGAGAAACAAAATTCTTGAGTTGCCAATAGAACTCCTCTTAATCATATCGCATACAATCATAACTAGTCCAACCACAAGTAAACAAGTGGAGGACATCACCACAACACCATCGTTTATATCCTTACGAAGAGCAACACATCAATTGCTCACAATTTCTCATCTATCCTCTCAAGAAGAGCAGAGAACATTACCATCAAGAAGCTCTTCAAAGTACAAAAGGATATGATCCTAGATCACCTAGGTATCAATCCGAAGGGACCATTAACCAAACAAGCTCAATGGAGAATCACAACCAAAGAGCACAACCATATCACAACACAATTTCGAAAACGCTCTGATACCATCTATAACAACGTTTCCCCGATGTTGCTCGGCATCCCAAGGAATTCAAGAAGATCCAATGGATCTGGGGGGAAGACCTGGGGAATATGCCTCCAAGCAAGCAAGTAACTCACGAGTGAGTGCAAGCAGAAGCATAGCTTCTGAACGTACACGACCACGCACCTCATGGAGGGAAACCAGCTCCAAAACGAGAACCATACAAACAAGCACATACACACAACCTTGTAGACAACACCGATGAAAGGGAAGACAATGCACCTACAAGGGAAGGTGCCTCACCCCTAGACCCCTCACGATCTGGTACAAGGTGTGGCCTGGCACCACATCAAAACTATCCAGTCTTGGTTGCCTACATATCTATGACCACCGTAGAATCATGGCCATGTAGTTCTCCCTAGAGAAGAGGGGAATGAAGAGGACTTAGAAGAGAGTGCAACAGGAGAGTGTCCTATTGCTAGCTTGGTACCACCAAGCCGGGGTGGGTTTTGTAACACTTGAGAGCCACCCGAGGGTGCCTCAGAGTGTTCCATGACCCCCGAACCATGGGGAGAGCCCAAGAGAACCACCACTTGGGACATCTCTCACAATAAGTCTTACTTTACTTATTCCATTGTAACCTTTTTATGTTTCACTTTTCTTATTCCATTGTAAGTTTCTTGATTGCTTTCTCTTTTTCTTTAAGAAGCTAGACCAAGCTATGTATAGCACATCTTGGGTCTTGACTTCTTTTTTAAAAAATTGGATCCTATGTTACAGTGATCACATTTATTTTTGAAACAACTGATTAAATCCTAATGTTCTTATTCATACTTTTGACTTAGAACATTCTTTCTTCATACTTTTACAAATCATTTGTGTTTGTATCTTCTACCTCACAAACATTACCTGTAGATGTTATTCCTATGTCACTTTCTCATTTCTCTTATTCTTATATCCATACTTATTCTACCTTTTATTTTTTACCACACATTTATTTTGATAAGGGCTTAAGTATAATACCCCTATTAATTATTTATAAAATCTTATAAATAACTAATAAAGATGGTACAAAACCCCAAGGATTTGGATTTAACCTTAATTTACAAATTCAAAAGAAGTCATCAAATAGATAAAAATTATTGATTAGAAGCATAAATACAGTAAAGCAATATAGTGTAGCTAAATTTCATATTACTCACATGTATAATTAAATAAAATTTATATAGAGAAAAAAAGAGATTTACATAGCCAAAAAAATGTAAATGTCCAAAAATTTCATTAGTTACATCATAAAATATTATGTAAAATAATAATCCTAATGACACTTGTTTCATCTTAACCAAACATTTAAAAATAAAGATATTTAATTTGGCATTTTACCAAATTAAATAATATAATTAAAATAATAATTAAATAAAATATTAACATATCATAAATAATATTAACTTCTCCCCAACATATAGTACGCATCGAAATGAAAAATATTCTTGACAATGTCACAATGCAAATGACATTGACAACAATTTCGTATCTATCATACTTTATTATTTATTCACAAAAATAGGTACATGACTCAAGTAGTACAAGGTTTCTATTTTACAAAAATGCAAAACATACAAAAAAAGAATTTTCAAGTTTATAGGGTCCATCTTGTACAACATTAATCCATCTTTTGTCCCATGTCCCTTTTTAGTGTTTCAATGTCTACTCAGGGCTTTCTACATTGACATGCATGAAGAGTCGGAACCCCTCAAATAAGAAAGGTTATTTTATTTTCCTACTCATGGAGCATAAAGGTAATGGACCAAAAGTCTCACGATATGGCTAGGTAAAGGTTTCCAATTAAATATTCAAAAATGTTTCAAAGTCTAGAAATGTCACAAATTTTCCAATATCCTAAAGAAATAAAAAAATCCAAAGAATATATATATATTATCCAAGCATCTCTGAAGGCTAGTTCTTGGTTACTCTCACTACCAAAAGAATATATTGACAACTCTTGAAATAACCTCACTACTATCATTGTATTATCCTTTTAATTATTTAATGTCCAAAGATATCACAAATTTGTTCAGCAACAATCCAAAGAGCATATATTTTATCCAGGCATCTCCAAAGGCTAGGTCTTAGTTATCTTCATTATCAAAAGAACACATCAACAAGTCTTGTATTAACTTCACTACTATCATTAGATTATCCTCATGACCCCAAACAAGCCACTCGTGGCTAGGTCTTGGTGATAGCTTCATTACTAACATCCTTAACGACTAAGGCACATGTATCATTGGAAGGATAGATCTTAACTATATTTCACTACATACCGCTAAACTCAACTGCTTAATGCCATGATCTCGACTAGTTTCCAGCCTCACATGAACTTATGAATCAATATCCAAGGTAATAAATCTATTCAAACCCTTGTTCCCATGAGGTGGGTCCTAGTAAAGAACAATCCACTACAACATGCAAACAAGGGCATCTAAAGATTGACAACTCCCACTATCAACTAAGAAAAGGTCCCATAAATATTATTATTTTACTTTAAAAATCCAAGGATTTCCAAAATAGCCAAAATTCCATAATAACCAAAAAACCACAATTCTTGTAAAATCATGTTTATAGCAAGAGCTAATTTAAAATAATCATAAAATATCTGAGCAAGTTGGGCAAAGTTTCTATAATTCCAAAAATTCACTAGAAGATCTAAACAAAATTAAAATTCCAATTTTTATATAAAAACAAGCCCAAACTAACAAAAATTTGGTAGATTCTCCACCTAGTGATCAAAATCGTAAAAGAGTATGAAAATGCCAAAAAGCAAAAAAAAAAAGCATACAAAATTTACAACAAATAAGATAGACACATGAAAATAAAAGTAAAATAAACTTTCTTACAAAATCCACAATAAAATAAAGTAGCTATGTAAAAAGGAAAGTAAAATAATCTTTCTTACATGATCCACAATAAAAGAGGACAACTACATAAAAAGAAAAGTAAAATAATTTTTCATACTTATGTTGGTAGGGCTTTCAAAATCTTCTTATGTTCTTTTCTTTTCCACCCAAATGCCCAAAATCAATTTGTACTTTGCTTTGAACAAACGTGCTAAAAACCCTTCACAACTCAAAATTAGACATATTGAAATCCACAATCTATTTACAAGTGAAAAAATCACATGCAATGTGACACTTAGGCTTGCTACGTGTTAAAAATGAAAGAAAAAAGGCCAAAATTAACTTAGAAACGAAGAAACAAGGTGAAAAAATGATTCTTGTTATGGAAAAAAACCTAGAGCGTAAGCAAAACAAAGCAAGAAATAGAGGCAAGGCAGTGAAGAAAAGATATGTAAATAACATATATAACTAACTTAACTTTTATATATGAGCCGCGTTACTTTTACAGAACTACCTTTGACCTTTTTCTTTTTGAAATTTTACTTTTAATTTTTTAAAAAATCATTTTTATAAGTTCTTCATGGTTTTATAGCTTCAATTAATACCCTCAAGGTTTAATATTTATAACATGTACATTGAGACTCCAAATCAAATTTCATTTGAACCTAGGAAATGCTTATTAAGTGTTTTACCTAATTATATGTTGAAATCTTATCTAAGCTTCACTCATCATAGTTGCCTAGTTCAAATACCGAAAGTTTTACAATATTTTTAGCAAACTAAAAATGTGATATCTCGAAAACTATAACTTCATTTCTAGAAAATCAAGGACCAAAGCTAACATTTTCAAATGTCTCGAACACATCAGTAAGATCATATTTTGGGTTAAACATCATTCTAAGATACTTCTTTAATAAATATGATTTCTGCAATGTTTAATTATAATTAAAAATAAACATCAAATCTTAGTGATGAGTGGCAAGGTACCCTTACACTCAACCATACGAATACGAGCGTTTCACACACACGATCCGGTCGAACTCCACAAATAGGCTAGTTGTGGTATTTAGACAGTTATCCTTAGGTAGTAGTTCACTATCTTCCCACCTGGACTAGTATTAGCTTTGTCACGTATGGTTTAGTCTAGAGTGAGGTGTATGATGGGTTTCTAATCTAACGCTACTCCTGAAGACAATGGAAAGTAATATTATCTAAGCTAAGAGAGAAGGGTGAGAGAATCTAAACGAGCCTAAGTGTCATGAGCATCTGTTCCTTGATTATCCGTACACATCTTGAACTTCGTGCACGACTACCATTGGGATTACCAAGCACAGATCCTAGGTATGCTACTAGGTTACCAAGTAGTCACACTTAAATGTTCGTAATCAAGTCGTACTCATTCCGTGTTTAACATGAGTTTAAGGATGAGAGAGATTAACTAGGAAAGCAGTAAATAAGAATAACAATTAATTAATTAATTAATTAAACTAAGTGAATGCTGCAATGATGAAGTAATCTCGATCTTTATTTCTGGTCATGTGCCTGTCCAAGTACATCACACTCAAATAAAGAATGTCGTACAATTACATTCACCACACTGTGGGCATACACTCAGAGGAAAAGGGAGAGAGGAAAAACAACTAAAACTTAACACTTAAACTAAAATTGACAAAAAGCTGACTTTCTCTCATCTACCTGCCTCTTATTTATAGATGAGGAGACAGGCTCCGATATCGCGAGTGCGATATCGTGGGTGCGATATCATGGGTGCGTTATCGTGGGTGCAGTATCACAACTGTCAGAAAATTCATGACTCATCATACCCCCACAACTGAATGAAAACTCGTCCTCAAGTTTCTTACAAAATATTGAGAAGGTATGGTATTATTGACTTGAATAGAACTAATGGTGAATGGGATGACATGTGAACGGATCATCATTACAGAACATGACAAAACTGGTGTTCACGACAACAAGAGTGAACACTTTATACATTTGACATCAGGCCTTATTTGGCAGCTGAGAGAGAAGAGAGAAAAGAGAAGAAGTCTGTTGCTGCCAATGCCAATATTATGCCTTTTGTTATCCATCTGTAAGTGCGCCATCAATCTTGTTCCTTGCATAACTACTTTAGCATCGATCCATTCCAAGTGTTCCCTCCAGATCCAATCCGTTGTTGTATGATTGCCATCTGCACACACAACAAGGTCTTATATTAGCAAGGGTAAATGAATCATAATGCAATTGATACCTTGCTTCGGTGTAAGTTCCATTGGCTAAGTTGTGATATGGCTGATATGAATCTGGAGATACAATATTGGTGACTACCAAAGGTGTAGGGGTTTGGAAAAAAAATCGAAAAAATTAGACCAGGACCCCCATGACTGAGAGTAAACCTCCGGTAGCGAGAGAATGGAGAAAAAGAAAAGGAATAAGAAGGATGAAGGAAAAGAGACAACTGTAACATCGATAAAATGGATGTCAAGATGGGAATGAACAAAATAAATATTGATTGCAAAAAATGTTTAAGGAAAAGAAATTAATTGATGTACCAAAAAGGAATGTCAGTGGGTCCTCCCCAAAGCAGGCTCATGTCCTTAATGTCTTGACAAACCCACATTCAAAGAGTCCGTAGGCTCTAGAAATGTCAATTGGAAGCAAGAGTTAAAGTCTTAACCACAAGAGTTTACCAAAAAGAAAACAATGCATCAACCAAAATATACACTAATGATACAACAGATAATGAGGTGAACAATGGAGAAAGAATGATGGAAAGAAGAGAATGGAATGGAGTCTCAAGAACAAGGTGGTATATAGCCCCTTGTGTATTTAATGATTAATGTGACTTAGTAGATCCCATTCCAAATTCGGCCTCAACAAACCACATCCAGTGACTTCGCATTAATGCATTTGGCCAATCCATCCACTTGAGGTAACAAGAATGCATTCCTCAAAGAGCCACCACCATTCCAATGAAACAAGGGAGGAGAAAGTAGGAAGCGAGGAAGGGCCTTAATTAGAGGAAACATGTTTTTAGTTCCATAACCAATGCTTGTAGCCTAAATGATTATTTCGTGTAAGGGGTGTGCTTTGAATTCCCACTGTTTTTGTTGTTTTTTTTTCATGAGAATCACACCCTGCAAAGACTTATTATTTTTATTTTTATTCACTCATCTTCCCGATAATTGGGTAACATCGAAATGGTAAGAAAACTCAAGAAGAAAACATCCAAGCACCCAAGAGAATGGCCAGCACAAGCACATCAAGTTCCCTTGAGGCCACACCCTTTTCAATCCTTGAGTCCTTCATTAGTTTGAGAAATGCCCAGTCATCGATTCGTTGATAGTTCTTATTATTTTGAAGAAACAAACTGTACAGTTCCAAGCCAAGAGAGCCCATAGAAATTTATGGATGCGTGGATGATGTGGACTCATTACCTGCTATATCAAAAGGACCATACCTTAGTATCAACATCGTGACTTAAAGGTAAAAACCAAATATTAGCAACCAATAAAAAATAATTCATACCATTATTAAGAGCACTTATTGGGTGACAAACTTAACAAAATGGATAAGACACACACATACGCACATAAATAAAAGAAAAAGTATAAACGATGTTGTAAAACAAAAATAAGAAAAGTTAAAGAAATTTGTAAAAAAAAATGTGTAAAAAAAAAATTTGAAAAGATACTGAGGGCCTCAAATGATTAGCATAGGTGGCCATCTCCTGAAACACCGTGAAAATTACAGGTCAGCCTCAGGCGAAGATTCGTAATTTGAGCAAGAACGCACCTCGAATTTGTTCAAAGGACAAGTTTACGCTCCATCACGCGCGGCAGCGTGATGAGCGTAATAGGCTCCGAGACAGCTAAGGGCGAATTTGTTCAAGGACAAGTTTACGCTCCATCACGCACGGCAGCATGATGAGCGTAATAGGCTCCGAGACAGCTAAAGGCGAATTTGTTCAAGGACAAGTTTATGCTCTATCACGCACGGGAGTGTGATGAGCGTAATAAGCTCCAAAACAGTTGAAGGCAAAATCCAGAGAGGCATGACGAGTCGGCACTCTTTTCTTGCGGCGCATACATAAGTGCCTTTACGCTCGTTACGCGGTGGTGCGTACCAGTGCGTGGTTCATGATCCAAGTTGCACGCACCTTACGCTCCACTACGCGCCGCTGCGTGGTAAGCGTAAGTTATGCATTATTTACGCTTTATCGCGCGCAGTTGTGTGATGAACGTAAGTTAAAACTTTGTTCACGCTTCACCACGCACGGCTGCGTAGTGAGCGTACATTACATTTACGCTTTGCCACGCACAGCTGCGTGATGAGCGTAAGACGATCTTGAACTCATTGTTTTTACGTCAGTGCGTTCATACACGCAACACAAAGCGAATAAGCGCAAACACAGCCGAGACACGCCCATGGGCCTGCTCTTTACACGCACAGCACGCAAACGAGCGTGTTGTGCGTAATCGCAGTTCGACGAGTGTGTTGTGCGTAGTCGCAGTTCGACTTAAAAGAATCTCACCAACAGGATTCGCGACATTCGGGCCCACATCATCAGGGTTGCGCGTGTCGCGGCCTATAAATACTCCAGCTGACAAATATACAAAGGGGGGGGATTTTTGGGGGAAAAGGAGCAAGTTGACAAGTTGACGAACCATAGCACCAGAGCACTGATCGCTTTTTGTTGGCAGCAGATCAAGAGGACAAGAGCATTTTCTGAGCAAGGGAACACTCATCGCCTTGAGCAGAGAAATAAGAGCAACCTTTTGGTCATCGCTGCAAACACGATCCTTTAGCAGAAACAGAACACAGCACGCCTGAGTCCTAACAACAGATCTACCCGAAGCAAAGAAGCAGAACGGGAATTGCAGAGTCGTCTCGCCCAGTTAGCAGGTTCTATCGTTCAAAAGATCGACAGACTTCAGAGCTTGACCATTCCTGCACCTAGGGTTTGGGTCTACAAGGTAGATCGGATTTCTGTCCACACAGTTTTCTTGTTGTTTTGTGCTCATTTTGTATCCAGTTGTTGGGGTTTTCTCCCATTGTAACGTAATATACACGCAAGTATACATCTGATCCAGCATTGAAACATAGATCTTTGATCTTTGCGACATCCACTTGTTTTTCTCTCCCGGTTAGCATCTTTCCGGCGTTTTACCGTTATCTTCGTAGCGATCCACCTACGTCGTTGTCTCCCCGTTTTACGATCTCTCGCAATAAATCATGTCACGCAAAAATCCGTAATCGTCACCGCTTTTACTGACCCGTAAGTCCCTGTCTGATCGACAAGACCGTTCAGGGCACCGCGGATTCGTTTTTCCAGCTTAGCCCTCGCGCGGATCCGTGGTTAAAGCTGTGTACACGGAATTTCGGTCGGTATTTCCAGCTGCCGACGTTTTCCATTGTTACATCTCCCCCATGACTAAATTGAAAGGGAGAGATCTGAAATAATGAACATTTGTTTGAATTTTTTAAAAGTGTCCAACTTCTCCCAATTAATGTTTTCAAGTTAAGGGGTGGAAGTTGGCAACACTCATACTCCAATGTATCTATGCTTTCAGAAGGAGTTGTTCCCCTAGTTAGTTCCATGCATATTGGGGGTTGCTCTCTTAATTAGCTGTCAACCATTGGGTGTTATCTTGTTGTGTGGTTGCTACATACAGGCACCTTTGTATCTAAGTTTCTTGGGCACACCGGTTGCAAACAAGAGATGTTGAACACTTCTGTACATCATCACCCTCTATATCACTGTATGTGATGCATGGAACTTTCTTCTTCACGATATTTCCATAAATGTTTTCCTTAGATATTTCCAAGGAAAGATCACGGATTCCTAGCCATGCATTTATGGTACTTAGCCATGCCCTCCCCAATATAATTAGGAAGTCCCCTTTATTATTGTTGACTTCTATCACTAAGAAATCAGCTGGGTATGACCAACCATACACAGTGGTAACAATGTCCTCCACAAGTCTTAAAGGGACAGTGATGGACTGGTCAGCCAACTCTAATTGAATATTGCTCTTCTTAAGTGGAGGTAGGTTCCATGCTGATGAGTGGCAGGTATCCCTACACTCAACCATACGAATACGGGCATTGCATGCACGATCTGGTCGAACTCCGTAGATTAAATTCCTACACGCCGCAAGGAACACTTGGGGTTAATTAATCGTTGTCTTCCCAGGCTTGCTTGTATGTGTCACGGTGTATGGTTAAGCAAGTCTAAGGTATATGATTTTTTTGGTATTTTATGTTTTCTCCTATGCTAAGAGGTAAAGGGTGGAGAAGCTAAGTCTAACTCTAACTAAAGTACTAAGTCCTAGCGTCAGCATCCATTCCCACTTGCCGTACACACCCTGAACTATGCAACTGTGGCTACCAAACGCTAATCGTTACTGGGATCATCACACGTAATGCACGTGCTCGAAGTGGTCGTACTGAGGCACTTAACTAACCTAAGTGTGATAAGCATCCATTCCTCGGCTAACCGTACACATCCTTGGATGCTCGTAACCAAGTTGTACTTATCCCACGTTCTAGGAGTTGAGGGTGAGAGAGCCTAATCGCGATGAGTAGGCAATTCCTTGATTAGCCGTACACATTCGTCAATGCTCGTAATCAAGTCGTACTCATGCCACGCTAACAACAGGTAATAAATGACATGTAATAAATAACATGTAATAAAACCTATCCATGCACTGCAAGGTTTATCCACAAAGCTCATCTTTATTGTCGTACACAACTTACGTTCAGGTACAAAGCTACTCAAATAAAGATCCGTTCACTTGGGGACTCCTACTGCGGGTACATGGAAATTAATCTATCTCTGGGGTGATCAATCTACCAGAGCTTCGCTACTTTATGCCTATGATATTGAATAAGGAGAGTGGCACCTCTTATTTATAAATATGGTGGCTGACCATGATATCGCGTACGCGATATCGCAGGGGACGACGCGATATTGTAGCGGCTGCGATATCACGGCTCATGCGATATCGTGTCCCATCATACCCCCATGACTAAATGAAAACTCGTCCTCGAGTTCATTACAATGATATCAGGTAGGTATGGAATTATTGAGGGAATGGAACTAATGGGATGACATGTGAACAGATCATTATTACAAGACTTGACAAAACTGGTGTTCATGACAACAAGGGTGAACACCTTATTACATTGACATCAAGCCATGTTTGGCAGCTGAGAGAAAAGAGGAGAGAGAAGAGAAGAGAAGAAGAGAGAAGAGGTCTTGCTGTTGCCAATGCCTAGATTGCGCCTTTCATTGTCCATCCGTAAGTGCATCATCAATCTTGCTCCTTGCATAAATGCTTTCAGCACTGCTCCATTCCAAGTGCTTTCTCCAGATCCAATCCGTTGTTGTATGATCGCCATCTGCACACACAACACAGTCTTATATTAGCAAGGGTAAATGAATTTCAATGTGGTTATACCTTGCTTCGGTGTAAGTCCATTGGCTGGGTTGTGGTATGGCTGATACGGATCTGGGAAAATATAAAGGATGACTCTCGAAGGTGTAGGGGTTAGGAAGAAAAGCGAAAAAATTTAGGGCTAGGAGAAAATCGAAAAAATCAGGCCCCATACCATGACTAATCGCGAACCTCCGATAGCAATAGAATGGAGAAAGAAAAGGAGTGAGGAAGAGAGAGAAAAAGGGACAACTAAAACATTGTTTAAGCAGATGTCAAGATGGAAATGAACAAAATAAAATTAATTGCAAAATGTTTAAGGGAAATAATTTAACTAATGCACCAAATAAAAATGTCAGTGGGTCCTCCCCAAAGCAGGCTCATGCCCTTAGTGCCCTGACAAACCCACATTCAAAGAGTCCATAGGCTCTGGGAATGTCCTTTGAAACAAGAGTTAAAGTCTTAACCGTGAGAATTTACCAAAAAGAAAATAATGTATCTACCAAAATATACACTAATGATACAATCGGAAATGAGGTGAACAGTGGAAAGATGGAGAGAAGAGGATGGAATGGAATCCCAAGAACAAGGTGGTGTACAGCCCCTTGTGTGTTTCATGATTAATGTGACTTGGCAAATCTCATTCCAACTCGGGCCTCAAACCAACCACATCCAGTGACTTCGCATTAATACACTTAGCCAAACCATCCACTAGAGTAACAAGAATGCATCTCCAAGAGCCACCACCATTCCGACGAAACAAAGAAAAGAATGGAAAGCGAAAAGGGCCTTAGTTAGAGGGAACACTTTGGTGCCATAACCAGTGCTTGTAGCCCAAAGTTATTTCGTCTAAGGGGTGTGCTTTGAATCCTCACTTTGGTTTTTTTTTTGTGTTTTGTATTTTTATGCGTGGGGACCACACCATGCAAAGACTTCTTATTTTTATTATCTCAGCTTCTGAAGAATGGGTAACATTGGAACGGTAAGAAAACTCAAGAAGAAAACATCCAAGCACCCAAGCGAATGGCTAACACAAATGCATCAAGTTCCCTTGAAGTCATACCCTTTTCAAACCTTGAGTCCTTCCTTAGTTTGAGAAGTACCCAGTCACCAATTCGTTAAAGTTATTATTATAAGGGAACTGTACATTTCCAAGCCAAGAGGAACCATAGACTTTGGTGGACGAATGGATGAAGTGGACTCATTGTTTACCATATCAAAAGAACATACCTTAGTGTCAACATTGTAACTTACAAGTAAAAACCAAACATCAGCAATCAATGAAAAATAGTTCATACCATCATTCCGAACACTTATTAGGTGACGAACTTACATGGTGGATGGCACACACACACACAATGGAAAATTACAACGATGTTGTAAAACAAAAAATAAGAAAAGTTAAAGAAATTTGCAAAACAAAAACGTGTAAAGTTAAAGAAATTTGTAAAAAAAAAACGTGTAAAACAAAAATGTGTAAAAAAAAAATTTAAAAAGCACTGAGGGCCCCATATGATTAGCATAGGTGGCCATCTCCTCCATGACTGAATTGTAAGGGAGAGATCCGAAATAATGAGCGCCTATTTGAAT
The DNA here is from genome assembly GCA_015680685.1 of Gnetum montanum. NCBI lineage: Eukaryota > Viridiplantae > Streptophyta > Gnetopsida > Gnetales > Gnetaceae > Gnetum > Gnetum montanum. The sequence goes on from MNCI01014592.1 coordinate 283,243, forward strand.
TTCGTAACAATGCCCAACTTCTCCCTACTAATGTTCTTAAGTTGAGGGGTGGAAGTTGGTGACGCTCACATTCCAATGTGTCTATGCCTCTGTTATTGGCATGAGTTGTCTCCTCAGTTCGTTCCATGCATATTTGCTTGCTCCTTCGAGTAGCTGTTAACCACAGGGTGTCTACTACTAGTTGTGTGGTTGCTACATACAGGCATCTTTGTGTCTCATTCTCAAGGGCACACCTGTTACATGGAGACATTTCCTCCATGTCATCACCCGATGAATCACTGTATGTGATGCATGGAATTTTTTTCTTCTCAATCTTTCCGTAAATGTTTATCTTAGAGAGTTGCAAGGAAAGATCACGGATCCCTAGGTACGCATCTACTGTACTTAGCCATGGCCTTCCCATTATAATTGGAAAGCCCCCTTCGTTGTTAACTTTAATCACCAGGAAAACGGCTGAGTATGACCATCCACACGTAGTGGTGATAATGTCCTCCACCAATCCTAAGGGAATGGTGATGGCCTGGTTAGCCAGCTCCAGTTGGATGTTGCTCTTCTTAAGTTGGGGCAGGTTCCAGGCTTGATACATGTTTCGTGATATTAGGTTGACTCCGAAACCTGAGTCAAGAAGAGCTCGATGTGGTGCATTCCCGAAAATTTGCAAATGAATTAAGGGGTTCCCAGGGTCAGATAGTTTCCTAGGAAGGTGGCCCACCTTTATCCAGTCAATTACGATATGTGTCAACATAACCGTATGCGTACTCAACTGTTGGACTGAAGGGTTCTCCGAAGGGTTAGTTGTTAGAGGCCTATACATATACTCAGCCGCTTGTTGTTGCGAGAGTTTGTCTGGGCTCCTGGTTCTAAAGAAGGATCTCTTCTTTGTACAATTTTCAGAACCAGCACCCGGTTGGATATTTACATGCTGAATATTTACAGATCTCGCGGTGTTTCGTTGCTGCGGTTGAGTAGGTAATTCCCCCTGCATTGTTGGAATAAGTTGTATGGGAACTACAGGTGGAAGAGGTTCGGGTGGAGTTAGAGGATGGGATGAATGTGAGATGTCTCCCGAAGGAGAAAGAGTCCTCCTGAAGTACTCCCGAACTTGGTAGTGATGTTGGGGAGTAGTGTGACCCATAGAGTCACCTAGAGAAACTGGCTGCTGCACATAGTAACCATAAGGATTGGGCTACTGGTAAGGGTACTATTGTGTTGGTGGTGGCATCCCCCATGACTGTGGGTATTGCCACTACTGATGTTATCCAAGGGGCTGTGGTGGAGTTCCACTTGGATAATACGTTAGTGGTTGGTGGAACTACCTTGGGTTACCTTGTAGATAAGGTAACCTTCGGGGTGTTTGCCATTGATTAAGTCTTGGATTTAGCGCATACACCCCAAACTCCTGCAGATGTGAGATAACTGGGCAACATCCCTTAGGATGGTCATAGTAGCAGACCTCACATCCACTATCATCGTCTGTGTCAGAATTCACAGCCTCATTGGAGATAGGAATTTTTCCCTTACCCTTGTTATGTGCAGGGCTTAAGTTTCTCCACTTTGTTTTACCTTTGTCACTACTTTATTCTTCCTTAGACTCTTCTACAATTTTCAATACTGTTTCAATTCTTGAGTCTAAGGAATTCCACATTTGGTCTACCTTGGCCGATACCTTAGTTGTTAACTTTTGGATCAGTAAGGTTTTCTGGTTCACCAACTCTTCGAGTGGTGACTCATCTTCCTCATCACAAAATTTCAATCCCTTCTTGCGAAGGGAGGGGTCGCGGTTGTATTCTTCTACACTTTCCCTCTTACGTAGCTCACCCTCTTCTTGCACTACTTGTTCCAACAAACTTTGTACTTCATGGGCTCTAAGTTGGGAAAGTTTCCCTTGGGCATAAGTCCCAAGAGTTCTTCTCCTTTCATTCCTTAGCCCATCCACGATGTGCCGTAGTTGATACCGATTAGTGTACCCATGGCCCGGGCAACGATATAGCAATGTATAGTAGCGGGCCATGGCAGCATCCAAGGGTTCATAAGCACCTTATTTCCAGCCTTGGATCTGCTTACGCAAATTGGACACTCTAGAGTACATCTAATATTTGTTGTTGAAAAGTTCAAGCATCGTACTCCACCTCCTGATGGTTTCTGGTTCTAAGGACTGGTACCAGCTCTCTGCTTCTTTGGTGAGTGTCCTTGGGAACAACTTAAGCTTTTTTCACTCATTATCTATGTTCTGCAAGGCACAGGCATCATGGAATGCCTGTAAATGGTGTTGTGGATCAGTGTTGTATCCCCCTTCAAAACGTGGGATATTATTTATGTCCAAACGCTTGATCCGACTATCTTTTAAGTACCTTGTGGGAATCCTAACTGCCTCTATAATGTTTATCATGCTTCGGGTTGCTAGCAGGGGTTCGTCATGATCATCTCTGTCATTACGTCTATGATTTCCTCGTGGTTGTTCCCTACTCTCCCTACGTCCTTGCCCTCATCCCAACTCCCAACCTTCCTATTGAGGTCTCTCATCTTCTTTACTTCTACCCTCACCGTTATGTCCATGATGGCTGCACCCAGATGTGGAAGGAGAGTGTGAATGGTGAGATGAAGGAGAAGAAGAAGGGGAGCCATCACCACGGTGATGTCTCTTACCTTCTCTTGCTACTTCGGCCCCGATCGTTATAACGATCTAAGTGTCCATCCCTAGTGTGAGTGATTGCTCCTTCCATGAACAATTGGTGTTCATGGGCATCAGAGCCCAAAGTATGTACAGTTGATCAAAGGCTCTGATGCCTAACCTGTTCACCATTATGAGGAGGGGGAACATCATTTGCTAAAGAACCCGTTATGAGGGGTTCCTCGTCTCCTATTTCACTAAGGACATATGGGACCTTGCCCTTCGACAATGTGTGTTGACTCTCCTACCTTGCGTCCCTCCTACGTTGCGCATTTGTGGGATGATAATCCCTCATATCAAAGTCCTCAGCAACGTATTCAGTGAATAATTCTTGCATGCCAATCTGTGACAAGGCACGAAAGAGCATGTTTGGGACAGATCAATCCGGGGGTAACACAATGTTACCTTGCAGGTCTCTCCATCTCAGTTGTTCGTCTTGATGGAGGATAAAAGTATAATTCAGAATATACTCATCAGGATGAGTATATACTATCTTATATTGTTTAGGACTTGGCTGGTTTAGGTTATGTGTTATATGTTGCCGACTGTCTTTAGTGTTAGTCCTAGGTGAATTAACTTTATGAGAAGAAGTCATCTTTATCGGTGTGCTGTTCACTGTTACATAAGTTCTTATTAACTAATTAACCCAAAGGTTTGTTAAGGCTCACAACAATGTGAAAGATTTCCTTATGTTCTAATTGGCGTACAAACACTTAGTCCCCAACAACGACGCCAATGACGAGTGGCGAGTATCCCTACACTCAACCATATGAATACGAGCGTCGCACGCATGATCCGGTCGAACTCCGCAAACTAAATGCCTACATGCCGCAAGGAACACTTGGGGTTAATTAATCGTTGTCTTCCCAGGCTTGCTTGTATGTGTCACGGTGTATGGTTAAGCAAGTCTGAGGTATATGATTTTTTTGGTATTTTATGTTTTCTCCTATGCTAAGAGGTAAAGGGTGGAGAAGCTAAGCCTAACTCTGACTAAAGCACTAAGTCCTAGCGTCAGCATCCATTCCCACTTGCCGTACACACCCTGAACTATGCAACTGTGGATACCAAAGCTAATCGTTACTGGGATCACCACACGTAACGCACATGCTCAAAGTGGTCATGTTGAGGCACTTAACTAACCTAAGTGTGATAAGAATCTGTTCCTCGGCTAACTGTACACATCCTTGGATGCTCGTAACCAAGTTGTACTTATCCCACATTCTAGGAGTTGAGGGTGAGAGAGCCTAATCGCGATGAGTAGCCGATTTCTTGATTAGCCATACACATTCGTCAATGCTCGTAATCAAGTCATACTCATGTCACGCTAACAACAGGTAATAAATGACATGTAATAAAACCTATCCATGCACTGCAAGGTTTATCCACAAAGCTCGTCTTTATTGCCATACACAACTTGCGTTCAGGTACAAAGCTGCTCGAATAAAGATCCGTTCACTTGGGGACTCCTACTGCGGGCACATGGAAATTAATTTATCTCTGGGGTGATCAATCCGCTAGAGCTTCGCTACTTTATGCCTATGATATTGAATAAGGGGAGTGCCGCCTCTTATTTATAAATATGGCGGCGGACCGCGATATCGCGTACGCGATATTGCAGGAGATGACGCAATATCACGTACGCGATATCGCATGGGATGCGATATTGCGACGGCCACGATATCGTGTCCCATCACATGCTTTATACATTTCTTGCAATATTAAGTTGACTCCAGAGCCTGAGTTAAGAAGAGCCTTATGTGGTTCATTCCTAGCGACTTGGAGGTAGATTAAGAAACTTCCAGGGTAAGAGAGTTTCCTAGGAAGGTGAACCACCTTTATCCAGTCAGTGACGGTATGTGTTAACATAACCGTATGCATTGAGCTCTGTTGTTGGTTTGAAGGGAGCTCCGAAGCCTTACTTGATAGAGGAGTGGTCATAGACTCAACCACTTGTGGTTGTGAGAGTTTGTTTGGACTGTTGGTTCTAAAGAAAGGTCTTCTCTTTGTACGGTTGTCAGAACCAGTAGTGGGTTGAAGGTTTATAGCTCTTGTAGCATTACGTTGTTACGGTTGAGTGGGGAGTTCCCCTTGCATCGTTAGAGTAGGGGGTAGTGGAACTATCGATGTAAGAGATGCGAATGGATTCAGAGGATGGTATGCATGTGGGGTATTTCTTCCAGGAGAGGGAGTCTTAAAATACTCTTGAACTTGGTAGTGACATTGTGGGGTCATGTGACTGATAGAGTCACTTGGAGAAACCGGCTGCTACACATAATAGCCATATGGATCTGGTTGCTGGTAAGGGTATTTTTGCCTAAGAGGTGGCATCCCCCATGACTGTGGGTATTGCCACTGCTGGTGTTGCTCAATAGGTTGTGGCAGAGTTCCACTTGGATAATACATTAAGGGTTGGTGGAACTGCCTTGGGTTACCTTGGGGATAAGGTAACCTTCGGGGTGCTTGTCGTTTGTTAAGTCTTGCGCTGAGTGTGTACACCCCAGACTCTTATAGATGTGAGATTATTGGGCAACATCCTTTGGGATGGTCATACTGACATATTTCACATCCACCATCATCATTCATATTAGAATCCACAACCTCATCGGTGATAGTCATTTTTCCCTTACCCTTGTTACGTGCATGGTCTGAATCTCTCCTCTTTTTCTTATTATGGTCACTACTTCGCTCCTTAGACTCCTCTATGATTTTTAAAATGATTTCAAATCTACTGTCTAAGGAGTCCCACATTTGATCTACCTTAGCCGACACTTCGGTTGTTAACTTTTGAAGCGGCAAGGTTTTTCTATTCACCAACTCTTCGAGTGGTGACTCATCCTCTTCCTCACAAAATCTTACTCCCTTCTTTTGGAGGGAAGGCTCGTAGTTATACTCTTCCGCGCTTTCTCTTTTCCATAGCTCCCCTTCTTCCTTAGCTACTTGCTCCAAAAATCTATAAACTTCATGAGACCTAAGTTCTAATAATCTCCCTTGGGCCTATGTTCCAAGGGTTCTCCTAGTTTCATGTCTTAGCCCATCTACGAGGTGGCGAAGCTGATCCCGTTGTGCATAGCCATGGCTCGGGCAACGATGTAGCAATGCATAATATCGACCCATGGCAGCATCCAAGGGTTCATGATTACCCAGCTTCCATCCTTGGATTTGCTTATGCAAGTTGGACACTTTAGAGTACGTTTGATATTTATCATTGAATAGTTCTAGCATTGTACTCCATCGTCTAATAGATTCTGATTCTAAGGACCGGTACCAACTTTCTGCTTCTTTTATGAGTGTCCTTGGGAACAACTTTTAACTTTTTCCACTCATTTTTGATATTCTACAAGGCACAGGCATCGTGAAATGCCTGTAAGTGGTTTTGCGGATCAGCGTTGTATCCCCCCTCAAATCGGGGGATGTTATTCATGTCTAGTCTCTTGATCCAGCTATCTTTCTGGTGCCTTGTAGGTATCCTCACAGCCTCCATAATGTCTAACATACTCTGGGGTGCTAGTAGGGATTCTTTGTTGTCATTTCTCTCATGAAGTCTATGATGCCTACGTGGTTCCCTACTTTCCCTTCTACCATGCCTTGATTCTCTCGAGTGCCCTCATCCTCTCTCTCGACTCTCTCGTCGAGGGTTCTCATCTTACTTACCCTTATCCTCATGGTTGTGCTCTTTGTGACTGCGTCCTGATGTGGAAGGAGAGGGTGAATGATGCGATGAAGGTGAAGAAGATGGGGAACCATCATCATGACGATGTTTCTTACCTTCTCTTCAGTGGTTACGGCCCCGATCGTGATGACGATCCGAATGCCCGCCCTTGTCATGTGTTTTTGTTCCCTCAGTGAACACTTGGTGTTCATGGGGATCAGAACCAGGATCATGAATCGTGGAGTGTAAGTTCTGATACCCCACCTCCTCACCATCATTAGGAGGGAGAACATCATTTGATGGAGAACCTGTTATAACTGATTCACCATCTCCAATTTCGCTTAGGATGTGTGGGACCCCTTTGCCCTTCAACGATGTATGGTAGCTCTCCTGCCGCAAGTCCCTTAAACGTTGCGCCGTTGTGGGATGGTAATCCCTTGTGTCGTAATCACTCGCAACATATTCAGTGTATAGTTGCATCATGCTTATCTGTGCAAGAGCACAAAGGAGCATGTTGGGGACTGCACAATCTGGAGGTACCACTATGTTATCTTACAAATCTTGCCAATGCAGTTGTTCATCCTGATGGAGGATAAAAGTAAAATCGGGTATATACTCATCGTGATGAGTATATACCACCCAATACTGTTGAGGAACTGGTGGTTCTCAGTTATGTATGTTGTGCCGCCGACTATATCTTGTGTGATCCCTAGGTGGTGAAGTGCTTTTATGAGAAGAAGAAGACATTGTTATCTTGTCAGTGTGCTATTGATTGTTGTTTAAATTTTTCTTCTAATTAACCCTAAGGGTTCGTTTAACCTTCCCAACGATGTGGACGATTTCCTATGTTTTACTTAGCGCACAAACAACTTAGTCCCCAGCAACGGC
>MNCI01014592.1:290923-318427 GCA_015680685.1 Gnetum montanum
TACTGCGGGCACATGGAAATTATTCTAACTCTGGAATGGAAAAATGGCAAGAGTTTGGCTAAGGTCTAGATCTAGATGGAGAAACAAGGGAGAGCCGCCTCTTATTTATAGAACTAGCGGTGGGCTACGATATCGTGTACACGATATCGCATGGAAGGATGCGATATCGCATGGAAGGATGCGATATCGCGTCCCATCATACCCCCATGACTGAATAAAAACTTGTCCTTGAGTTCCTTACAAAATATTGGGAACGTATGGGATTATTGACTTATATAGAAGTAATGGTGAATGGGATGACATGTGAACGAATCATCATTACAGAACATGACAAAACTGGTGTTCACGAAAACAAGAGTGAACACTTTATACATTTGACATCAGGCCTTATTTGGCAGCTGAGAGAGAAGAGAGAAAAAGTCTGCTGATGTAAACGCCAAGATTGCACCTTTTGTTGTCCATCCGTAAGCGCGCCATCAATCTTGTTCCTTGCATAACTGCTTCAGCACCGATCCATTCCAAGTATTCCCTCCAGATCCAATTCGTTGTTGTATGATTGCCATCTGCACACATAACACAATCTTATATTAGCAAGGGTAAATGAATCATAATGCAATTAATACCTTGCTTCGGTGTAAGTTCCATTGGATGAGTTGTGATATGGTTGATACAAATCTGGAGATACAATATTGGTGACTGCCGAAGGTGTAGGGGTTTGGAAAAAAAATCAAAAAATTTGGACCTTCAGCGGTCACCTAGTTTAATGACAAAAGTAACAAGGGATATAGTTTGGGTAGAGTTAGGATCTAAAATTGCTCAATGAACAAAGTATTATATAATCACATATACATAATAAAAATAAGATACATAGCTAAATGTGCATAACTGATTGTGCATAAAAAATAAAATATGCATAACTAAACACTTGTAAAGGTAGGATAACTAACAAAAAGAAAAACTTTTAGGGGTAACTGGATCTCAACGTTTAATCATAAAATATATAGTAAATCTATAATTGAGGTCCAATAGTAGTAAAATAAAGAATGCAAAACTTTAACAATATACCCTAGTAGGAAAATTGTATTTAGTTATGTAAGAAACTAACAGCAGCAACAACGACAATGACAGTAATAATAGTAATGATAGTAATATAAATCTATGATTTAATTTAGAAAATTAGAGCTAATGTATTAAAATGTATGTAATAGCATTAAAAAATTAATCACATGCATTAAATTAAATAATTTAACTTATGCAAATTTCTAGGTTGTGACATTGAGGATTCTTGTCCCTTGTAAAGGGTTGTGACTATTTGCTAAATCATCGTAACCTTTTGTAACATCTAATAGATTAAGTTAAAAAACTAGTGATTGTCATTTAACTTAAGAGTATCTATAAATAGGGATTTTTTGCATTTTCATGAATGATTCAAGTCTATTTCTAATTTTGTTAAATTTCTTTTTTCATTTTGCAAATTTAGGTTAAAGGTATCGATTTTGCGATTGCCCAAATTTTGTTACACTACGAGATTTAATTCACATATCATCGTCATTGTAATCATCCTAACCTTATCCCAACAAAATTAGGTCAACTAGCTCACTAATCTAATTCACGTATGAGATCTACAAATTCTCCCATTTTTTTATTTCTAGTATTTCACAATCTCTAAAAACATCTTTTACTTTTGCAATTCTCTAAATTTTATTATGATGTAAAATCTAATTCAACATTTCTTGTAAAGTTTTCCACCATAAATCCTAAAATCCTATTAGTTCATAAAATCTACAATTTTGTTATGCTACAACATCCAATTCATGTTTGAGATCTACAAGTTTCACAATTTTCTAATATTTGCTTTTTCATGGTTTATTATGGTAAAGTTACCTTGATGTTTCTTGAAAAAGATTTAATTCATAAATCCTATAATAGACTTTACACTAAAATTCTAAGTCATAAATCCTATAATTTGGTTAAATTGCAAGATCTAATTTCATGTGTAAAGTCTACAAGTTATACAATTTTCTAATTTTTGTTTTTCTTCCATGATTTCTTAGAGTAGATATGTAGGTTTTATGATTTTCCAATAGTAACTTTGGCAATCAACTTATTTTCCTCTTTTTTTAACCATAAGCCCTCCAATTTTGTGACATTGTATAACTTGCAATTCTGTAACATTTGAAGATCTAATTCAAGAATGAAGTTTCCACAAATTTCAAATTTTTGACTTTTTTTACATGGTTTCTAATGAAAGAATAAAATGTACAATCAAATACAAAAGACAACAAAGTTGGCAGTGTTGTGTTCTACTTTCTTCCTCTTCTAACATGCCCTTAGCATTTTCAATTACTTAATTCATGGTCTAAACAACTTTGATTTAATCTCTACCATGACTCAAACCACAACCCATGGTCAAGTTGTGGTCTCCCAAAACTTAGATTTTTTAAGAATTTCAACAATTTACAAACAAAGCTTCCTTGATCATAATAGTTTGATAATGCCTTTTATATTGAAATTGAAAGTTTATTACGTTCGTAAACCTTCTAGATCTATTGATCAATAAAAACATACATGCAAACGAATGGTTCTACAATGAGCAAAATAATCATGCTATCAAAATTGGGTTCCAAGTAATAATGATGTTGCTTTGATCTCTACTATTGTAGAATGTATGCAAAATATGTTGCAAATTTTAAAAAATTATTGTTGTTCATATGGTTTAAGGTACAAGAAATACCTATTATAACTTCCATTTTGTTGGCACCAATGTGCAAATAACGTATTCTTTTAAATATTTAAGTCTCATTTATATGAACAATTATATAAAAAAAACAAAAAAAAAAAGAGGTTTCACAACTTTATGTGCTTTCAAAAATAATGCAAGGATTTAGGACTTTGGGCTTAAAAAGTCAAAAAAAAAATTCATACTATCATCTATGGATGTATTGTTTGGGGACCTAGACTCAATGCTAAATTTTGGAAAAATATTAAAATAGTGAAAAAAAACTTCTCCTAATAGGTTAAGGTGAAGATGAAACACCTTACTCAATGTTCTAATGTGAATGTGATTTATTACCTTTAAAAGCATAAGCCTTGTGCCAAATCATTACATCCACTCATAGTTTGCATATCTCAAGGCAAGACAAATTCTCTAAAGCAATTCTTAAAGAGTCACAAGACTGTGGTTGGTATTTTCAAGGAATTAATGATCTAAGGTACAAGAAATACCTATTATAACTTCCATTTTGGAGGTACCAATGTGCAAATAATATATTCCTTTAAACATTTGGGTCTCATTTATATGAACAATTACATGTGAAGGAAGGAAATCAAAAACAAAAACAAAACATGAGGTTGCACAACTCTATATGCTTTCAAAAACAATGCAAAGATTTAGGACTTTAAAAAGTCAAAAACAATTTTTTCATACTATCATCTATCCTATTGCATTGTATGGATGTCTTGTTTGGGGACCTAGACTCACTGTTAAACTTTGAAAAAATATTAAAATAGTGAAAAAAAACTTCTCTTGATAAGTTAAGGTNCAAAATATGAATTCAACTCCACTGAGAAGAGCACATTTGTAGGTTGTGTAAATCAAAAGCCCTTAAAGATAAATTACATGTTTTTTTTTTTCTTGTGTTGTGACTACCAATTTGAGTGTTATAATGTTATAGTAAAAAAACCCTATATGGCTTGCTTTTTATCATCCCTTTAGTGCTTGATTAATTTGTCAAAGTCTATCTTTATTTTTCATGAAAATGTAATATCATTCTAAATAGATCCTATAGGTCTTTGAATGTAATAAAGATTCACTTCATTTTATTTCAAATGCTACAAGTTTTGAAAACATCATTAAGAAAATTACCAAGTATTCTTGCTGGATCAAATCAGCCAAATTTGCAAATATAATGTCACACTTATGTCTACTATCTAATTGCTCAAATATAGAACATTATGTTCATCTTCAATGTTATTAGTACTACACAACGAACATGTTCATTTTTAGGAGAAATTGAGTCATGAGGAATTTTGAGCCAACTACCCATTTTTCTCCATCATGATAAGATCTCATTTGTGCTCTACTAATTATGCAGCACAAAAATGGTGAAAATTTGAAACATATATATAAATAGTATCCCTTTGAATCAATGCCTCCCATGTTTATTATATGATGGAATATAACCTGATGCTAAAAAGCTTTTAGTTTCCTGGAAGGTAGACTAGGCCATAATTCCTGTGGCATTCACCACTAAGTACTTAAGCCCTCACAGAAAATTGCTGAAAAATAAAGATAAAGTCCTTTAAACATTTAAATGGTATGAGGAATGAAATGCACCATAATTGAAAATGTTACCAGCAAATCATCTGTATAATGTTAGTGAAAAAAGAAAACTGCAGTTGAAAATTATGTGATGGATAATATTTATGAAGAGTAAAGAAGAGACATTTCTTACATTTAGGAGAATAAGGAAAAATATCATGAAGAACAATAAAGCTGGAAACATGTTCTACTCCCTAACAAATGTTACCGTAATTCTGCTATGCATAGTTGTCTCATGCATTTTAATTTTGTTTAATGATTTGAATTTAGCGTTTCTAATCTGTATATTCTGGTGGAGTTAATGGTTTAAATTTAGTATTCTGGTGGAGTTTGTTGTAATAATGTCTTTATTTGAGTTGTTTTTCTGGAACTGCTGCAAGACAGTGAGGATCTCTGTTTGTAGTGACCCTAAGAATGTTATTTGCTGTTTGAAATTTAAATGTCTTTATCATATTTTTCACATCTGGATCATTTTTTACCTATGACCGAGAGCACAAACAAATTGATCATTTGCAAGAGGGCACTACAGAATTATTTTTATTTTTATTTTTCGAAAAAGTGAATTGGCGGACAATCCAGCAGTCCCGTAAAGTACAATTATCCCGAAAATGTTATCAGCAACTCATTTGTAGTTTTATTAACACGTTTGCCTCACCATCATTTTTGATAATTTTTCAAAAATATAGACTGCTTCTTTGTGATACAAGGAAAAAATAAACATGAATAAATTTCGTTGACGAAACATTTGTAATTTGTTCAGAGTATAAGGTTAAACAGAAAGCAGTAACGACAGCCAAGGACATTATCAGTCATAAAACAAATTTCGCCAATGCTGTCATACTTGCATTTTTCTGGTACCGTTCTACCAGACCGGTTTATAAAGGAAGCCAAACTTTCTATTACACAATTTGGTTTTTCTCATCTGTGATAATGCTTATAACCATAAATAAATCTGTTAACATAACATTTGTAATTTGTTCAGGGTATACAGTTCGATAAAAGCAGGTATGACAACCAAAGGCATCCTCAAGCAGAAAGACAAGTTAGAAAATGATGGCATACCAGAATTTTTCCGGATCTCTTCTACCACAGCGGTTTTGAAAGGGCAGGCCAAACCTTTTGACATATAATTGGTTTTTCACATATGTGGTAATGCTTCAATTCTTTCCATTTCAATGATATTAGCATGACGAACGTTCTTGAAGAACTGAACCTCAAGTCTTTTTGCAGAGACAAAGAGTAACTGTCATTTTCTGCAAATTTTATTAAAAGTGCATTATTTACATATACTTTTGCTAATATTCTGTACAAAATCCGCAGAATATGGCAAAAGCTTCTGGCATAATGACCCTCTCTAAGAGCAGACTCTACCCATATAGTTCTCCCTGTAGCAACACCAACAAGATGGTCCTCTCCACCAACGGAAGATTTATTGGAAAAAGAAAAGACAGCTTTTGGATTTTCTGATGGTATGAAAAGGATTTAAAAACTGTAATAAAATTGTAGATATAAATGTTGGCTTTGCAACCCCCATCCCAACCTTTGGACACAACTAAGGATCTTGTATGAGCCCTTTCCAGGGAGAGAGGCACTGTATAAATGCCAATACTATAGTCGCATTGTATAACACACACCCTTGGGAAAGGGTATATCATAAGTAAAATTTTACAGACCTGTGGCACCAACAGAACACTATTGTTTCCAGCACCCTATGGAGCGGTCCAAAAGCAAAATCTCCAAGATGACCTTCGTCTTCGAGGAGAGGCACAGCTTTCTGAATTTTGCTGTATCATCTCCCACATGATCTGTACATCTTGATATCCACATGATTGCACATCATTGTACAGCTTCAAAAGCCCACGACCTGGTAATTAAGAGAGAACACTCAGTACAAGAGCAAAATCAAAACTGCTGAACTTAAACCTCAAAGCTTGTATGATAGATTCTCCCATGAAACAGATTACTTCAAGAAATTCAAAAATCTTCCAAAGGAATAGCAGAAACTCTTCACCAGCAAAGGAAACGTCACAAAAATATAAAAAAACAAATATTTTTTTTCACATTTATTGACACAGTTGAATTTTTAAATTATTTATCCGTTATCCTATAGTTTGAAGGATGTCCCAAATTTATCATTAATTTCAAGAAAAAGAAAACCTAACATCCGATATCCAAATATATGAATTGTGCAGGCATTGTCCAAGAGAATTCAGTGATTCACAGGAACAGTTTAGATTATCATTTTCTAAACCAAACATGAGCAAATACTCGTTATTTGGCATATTCCAATGCATAACAATGATAATATTTTTTTAAAAAAAACATAACAGCCATATGCGGGCTGGAGTCAAGTATCGAGGTCAGCTTTCCCTTGGAACACTTTTTGTTGTATCGAAAGACAATTTAAATAAGCTTTCTAATTTGCAAAGGCTTCGGCAACTGGAAAACATCAGCCATCTCACAAATTCAAACGGAAGTTAACGAAAGTGAAACTCAAGTAAAAGAAAATGTGTAAAAAAACTCCGTGGAGTCTTCTTGTTGTTACATAAAGAAAATCTGTGATACACTCTGCCGAAACTAACATACTCAAAGAAAACCTGGGCATCACTCGCTTGGCATTTAAAATTATAAATTAATCTAATATACCTAAGTTGAAAGCTCAATTCTTTGATTTCTTTCTATATTCATTATTAATAAAGATGTATGACTGCTGGCTAAGGCATGTAGCTTCCACCAAATGTCGCATTCCGCTGGTACTAGCCTGTATCCGGCCTCAAACGTCAAAATAATCTACATCTATTCGCAGCATCACGAAAGCCGTAGCCTTTCAACATAACGCATGAAAAACAGTCAAGTGCCAACTCAGAACCATTCATGATGATATCGAAAACGCGCACTGTAATATCGCAGTCAGACCCCAAAAGGCAAAATTATTATCAGCAACCAAAGCTAACAACGATTCAATGCAAACCAACGAAAAGAGCTCCAAAACCTCAAAGGCCGAAACCAAAACGCACTCTAAACAATTCGCACAGTAACTTCAAAATCAGAAGAGTTACGGGATCAAAACGTCCTGTTTAAGACCTCACTGACCGATCCAACCCACAACGTAAAAATTTAAAAACAAAAACGATAGTAGGTGGGAACAAAATTTTTTAAGGGAGCTGAATCCAAGGAAAAAGGGAAACAATTCAAGCATAAATTCAGAGCAATGGAGCTAGCAAGACTTTAAAATAACTCAACCAAAAAAAAACACTCATTGAAGGCAAAAACACGGTTCAAACAAAAAACTCAAACTGCCAAACCAAAATGTCAAGTAAAGCAACTCGCAACGGAATCTTAACTCAAGGATTCAAGCAGAAATTCATGGCAACGAAAGCAAAATGGCCCCCCGCAAAAGCTCGCTCAAAATCCTACCGACTGTTACTCAGAGCAATATCACCCGAAGCGCCGCCTAAAACGACCTGCACAGTAACCTCAACTCACGCTAAAGCCGATCCAACCGAAATTTCATAGTAGCGAAACCAAAACGCTACCCAAAGCAAACTTACACAAAAGCCTTCGCTCAGTTGAAGTACGATCCGACCGAAACCAAAACGCTACTCTAAACAACTATCAAAGCAACCTCATTCCAATAAGATCACGATTCAAGCAAAAACGTGAAACCAGCACAAGAACCTCACCTCAATTTGAAGACGATCCAACCAAAAGTTAACGCAACGGAACCAAAATATCACCTAAAAACGGACACAAGAACCTTAACTCAATCCGAAGACGATCCAACTAAAAGTCAAGGCAAGGGAACCAAAATATCACCTAAATCATGAACTCCAGCCAAACGATTGCTGCAAAATTTCGACGAAAAACAACCCAAAACGCTACCTACGACAACCTGAACTCAAGCAAAGCACTAAACCCCAACTCAAATTCAAGCAAACCGCTTTGGACGCAAAAACTTCCAATACGTTCAACTCAAACTCAAGCAAAACCCTTCTGACGCAAAAACTTGCAATACAACAACCCGCAACGCCACCCACAGCAACCTCAACTCAAGCAAGACGCCTCACACCAGAACTCAACTCAAATCCCACCAAACCACAATTCGCACAAAAACTCACCTCAAATTCCACCGAAAATCCTTCGCACACCACGATTCGCACCAAAACTCAACCGAAAACACACGATTCACGCAAAAGCTCAACCGAAAACTCAAGCAAAACACGATTCGCACAAAAATTCCACTCTACTTCAAACTCCAAAGCCGATGCAAGCAATCAATCAACAAACTACCAAAAACAAAAAAAAAAGAAACCCAAAAAAACAAAAACCTACCTCGCCTCCGAGTTCGCATACGAGCCGCAAGTCCGAGCCAGACGCGTCTCACCGGAAACAAAATCTTGCTGAACCACTCCATTTTGCCGGTCCTGCTCCTCCTCCAACTCCAACTACCAAAGCACTTCCTCCTACTCCTGCTCCTGCTCCTCCTCCTCCTCCTCCTCCACTTGTTCTTAATATCCTCTTGCTCTTGCTCTTGCTCTTGCTCTTGCTCGTCCCTCTTTCCACAGGGAATCGAACGCAAACTCCTCGTCCACCACTTTCTGTCCTCCACCTTGGCCTCTCCCGCGCAGATAACGCCGTGCAGCCGCGCCTCAATCACCATAAATCCACTCACAAACCCAAAAAACAAAAGCCAAAGCAAAGCAAAAGATCAGCGCCACCACACCATTCCGCCTTCTCTGCGCATAAAATCTCACCACCAGAGCTCCAAAGCCAAAGTAAAATCCATGAAAATACGCAGCAAAGCAAAAAATTCGAAAAGAAGAAGAGCAACGGAAAAAATAAAGCAGAGCAGGGCCGGCGAATATTCGCTCGCTCGCTCGCCCGTTTTATTGCCCAAGTAATTTCCTCGCCTTTTCGTGGGCCGGGGTTTTGGAATAATCATTTTGACCGGCCCACCCGGTCCCCGCGACGCCTCGGATTCCCGCCACCGGCCCCTGCCGGTTTACGGTCAACGCGACGTGGCGCGCCGCCGTTGGCCCGCGGCCAAAGTATCCGCGGGCCCCACAACGCGGTTTTTTCCCCGCTTGCTCAGTCGCCATAGAATTCTATTCCGCCCCTTCGCCTTTAAAAAAGTTAAAATTGTACGAGCCGGCCGCGTGCATTAAAGGACAGAAATGGGGCCCGCCTGCGATTACGTGGCAGAGAATCATGACTCGACGTTATCTTTTGTTTTTCGTTTTTTTCCCCGCCTTGGATGTTCGCGAAAGTGGGGGCACCATTCATTTGTGTTTGTGTTTTAATAAATGTTTGTATTGGGTAAGGATTAAAATTATTATGCTCGTAAAAAAATTATTCTTGCAGGGATGGTTTTTGGAACTAAGCAAAGGTTTTTAACGATGGGGGGAGAATTTTGGTTGGTGTCATTCCCTCTGTTCGATGATGCCGTGAACGTCATCATTCTGGACATGGGAATCATCATGGAGTTTAATATTTCTAAGGTATGATAATGGGTGGTGGATTTTGTAATGGTGGTGGTGAGGTCGATGAAAGGGAATTGAAAAGAAGAAGAATGTATAATGGATGACATAGGCGTTCTCCATGATGGGACAATGTGTGTGGCATGTTTGTTCTGGATGAATCTCGTTTAAACAAAAAATTATGCCAAGAAAATGAAGGATCGTGGTTGTGATTTAGAATATAATTTAGGTTGTGTAACATAATCAAGGGAGATGGGTTGTTGGACTTCAAATACAATTCGCCTTCATAACATATTAGACAAAAGCACAAATCAATAGGGTAAAAATAAGTTATACATCTTTGGTATCTTGGTTAACTTTAAAAATAATGGAAATGGAAACTAAATTATTTTATTATGTTTGTGAGGTATTGTTTGGTTTTTTAGAGAATGCACCTTGTGATTTATATGTCACAAGCTTAGTTTTTTAGAGGTTTGATTCCAACAAGTAT
Source organism: Gnetum montanum (assembly GCA_015680685.1). Lineage (NCBI taxonomy): Eukaryota > Viridiplantae > Streptophyta > Gnetopsida > Gnetales > Gnetaceae > Gnetum > Gnetum montanum. The sequence continues at coordinate 301,212 of MNCI01014592.1, forward strand.
GCTGATGTGACACATCATTATGTTTAATAAAAATTCATGTTGACTATATAGTCATCTAGTCTTTATTTTTTTATCTTTTACAATTAAGATTGTAGGTGGTGTCAACCCCAAAAATAATATTGATAAAATATTCAAAGTACATCATAAGCTTAACCCTAAGTAGAGAACACCAAAAATAATATAGAAAGGAAAATGTTTCCAAAAATAACATTCAAAGAAAAATATTTCCAATTACAAAGATGTCTCTTATTGGAGTTTTGTTAAGATTGTAATACAATGTTGTTGCTTCAAGATCTTTTATAGGGAAATAAACTTTTTGTAATTGATAGTAACATTAATATTAACATTGCTGGGAATTGATAGTAACATTAATGAACACAAGCATGACCACTTCAAGCATACATATAGTCCTTGGTGACCCAAAAATGCTTAACGTTTGGTAACCTAGTGGGGCTATATGTGTTCAGGATGTGTCCAGGAAAGTGGGACGGGTACTTGTGTTAGGCTAGTTGGATAGTAGAATAATTAGATATTAAAATCCTCCATCTTTTCATTCTTGTTGGAGGCGATTAAACTTAAAAGATATAAAATAATAAAAATCATATGCCTCACTTCAGACTAAACGATACGTGACAAAGCTATCACTAGTCCAAGTGGGAAGAGCGAACTGTGATTAGAGCATAACGATCTAGATGCACAACTAGTCCCATCTACGGAATTCGATCAGATTATGCATGAATGCTTGTGATTTGTTTAGTTGGGCGTAGGGGTACCTCGCCACTCATCAGAGATGATCAAGCTTCCTTAGCAAAGTAGACATATTTTATTCAAAGTGTTCAAACTAATGATTTAATTTGAAGTAGAAGCAATAGTTGAATGTTGTATGGGTTTTAATATATTAACTTGTAAAGAAGAAAGTTTTGATCTTTTCATAAAATGTTCAAAGCTTTTTGGCTTTAATGAGTTGATTAAAATAACATCCTTATTGGACTTTTTAAAGAGTTTGATTGACCTTAATTATAGTGAGGAGAACATCATAGCTCTAATCATGATAATGGTATTAACATAATATGTTAGGTATAAGAATTGTAAATTTACTCTTATATTAGTTTTTTTAACCAATTAAAATAAAACTATAATACCCAAAATAAGGACACAGTCATGTGATAACACCATGAAAATGTATATTTGTTATTTTATCATTTTTATATATTTGGTAATCAAATAAAAATAATATAGGAAAGTAATAAACCTATGTGTTATAATTCCTTGGTATGGCTTATGCACATATTTTGATGCAATAGGACAGCACCATGTACATACATATATATAATCAAATAAAAGAACTCCTCACATATATCCTTAACCATGTTCTAAAAGGTCAAGAAAAGTTGAATCATCTAATATTGTAGGTCAAAGCTACAAAGGTCACCTCAAGAGATATGCCTGTTATTACAATGTGCCCTTCTAGGACTTATTACAATAATTACATCATTTGTTATAAAGCAATATCATCTTTGTTATGGAACAACATCATTTGGAAATAGGGATGTGACAAACTACCCTTCTTAGCTTTTTTGTTCATCCTTGAATGAATTCATGTTAATGATAGTTCATGCTCTAGTGCTCCCTCCATGCTCCAATGCTCCAATGCTTTTTTTTTCTCCTTTTAGAATGGAGTTGAATATTTTAATGTTCTTCCACTTGTTCTACAAATAAAATATAAGTCAGAAGGATATTTAAGAAAAATAGATCTTATTATATCAAAAACTTACCTTAATCCCTAGGTAATAGCAAGAGGTGAATTAAAGATCTACCAACCACCAATCACTAGTTCTAACTAGGGTTCCACAAAGTGCAACTCATATCACTAGTTACCTAAGTAAAGGTAGGGAAAATCCTTTTTTCTATTTGCATTACCTAAAAACATTTTGATCACAAGCCCGAAACTGTCTTAAGTAAGTGCTCAAAAGATGTGTGGAGTCTAATCTTCGGCTCAATTGGCAGAAGAGTCATCTAATGGTCTAGGAGGCCATTGTATTAGGGCACAGAATCTCACAAGCATAGATTGAGGTTGACCTCAAAAAGATAAGGGTCATCTAAGGAATCACCCATCAACCAAAAATTGTAAAAGATGTTTGATCATTCCTTGGATGCATTGGCTATTATCGATTATTCATAAATAATTTCTCTAAGATCACAAATTTGTTGGTTGAGCTAAAAAAGAAAGATGCTCCATTTGTTTGGACCAAGGAATGTGAAAAAGCATTCCAATAGTTGAAGGAGAAACTTGTAGAAACTTTGATTCTATAGGCACCCAACTAGTCCAAACCATTTCACGTTATGATAGATGCATCAAATTATACCTTGGGGGTTGTGCTTACGTAGTTGGACAACAAGAAATGTCCATATTACATCCACTGCAGAAGCCAAAGCATTATGGATGCAGAACTGAACTACACCACCACAAAAAAAGAATTTATCGCAGTGGTGTTTTCTCTAGAGAAGTTTAGGCACTATGTGGTTGGATATAAAGTGTTTGTGCACATAAACCACAATGCAATCTACTTCCTAATGAATAAGCCAACAGTGAGCCCCCATGTCATATGGTGGCTAATGATCTTGTAAGAAGTCAATCTTACAATGGTAGATTAGAAAGGAACTAAGAATGTAATCATCAACCACTTGTCTTGGTTGTCATGGGACAATAAAGAGAAGGAAAGCCCACTATCTAATCAGTTTCCTAATGAACTCCTCTTTGTTGGGGCCAGAACTGAATAATTTCCTACTGAGTCTAAATGGTATGATGGCATTCTCACCTATCTTCTCACTTAAGAGATGCCACAAGAGTTGGACTATAGGAAGAAACAATAATTTCTTCACCATGTCAAACTTTTCATGAAGATCAACGAGCACCTTTACAAGGTGTGCACTGATGGCCTATTTTGTTGGTGTGTCCCTAATGCTAATCAACCATGCATTCTCTAGGATGCTCATGAGGGTCCTTGTCGAGGCCACTATGCTAGGAGATGTACAACCATTAAGATCCTAATGGCAGGGTATTATTGGCCAACACTTTTTAGGGATTCTCACCAGTTTATCCACTCTTGTGAATGCTACCAACAAGATGGTAAAATGACTACTCAAATGAAGGGACCTCAGCAATAGATTCAACCACTAGAACCCTTTGACAAGGTATTGACTTCATGGGTCTTATCACGCCCATGTTAAATGGAAAGGCGCACATCATAGTCGTTGTTGACTATTGTATGAAATGGGCCGAACTAGCAGCTATCACTAACTGTATATCTTCTACTACTAATCAATTTGTACAACAAAATGTTGTAAATAGATTTGGTGTGCCACGTGCATTAATTTCTGATAATGGAACCCACTTTATAGGCACTACCTTTCGAAAGCTCATGCAATGCTTGGGAGTTAAGCATAAATTAACAACACCTTATCACCCCAAGCAAACAGTCAAGTAGAGGTTACCAATAGGGAGATCATAAAGATTATAATAAGAACTATTAGCAAATATAAGAGATATTGTAGCACGAAACTCAATGATGCCTTTTGGGCCTACCGCTCAACATGAAAACTTCCTATTGGCTACTCTTCCTATGAGCTAGTGTACAGAAAATTATCAACTCTACCTATTCAATCCGAGCTCAATACACTTTGAACAGCCTGTAACCTTGACCTTGACTTAAGTCTAGCACAAAAAGAAAGACTAATGAATCTCAACTTGCTAGATGAAAATTGATTAGTGGTTTTATCGCCTAACAAATTACACAAGGCATTTAACAAAAAATGCCATGACCTTAGAATTATGAAAGTCAAATTTCAACTAGGAGATAAGGTCCTCTACTGAAACCCCACACACATGCCTCAACAAACTAAGTTCTAGATGTTGTGGAAAGGAATTTGTATCATTTATGAAACGTTTCCTTCTGGGGCCATGTTAATCTACAAACCGAAGAGCCTAGATAGAAAACAATTGGTCAACATGCATAAATCAAACCTTTCCATGAGCATAAGGAAGCCAGTGGTCAACCACACTTGAGATTTTTTGGATCTCCTCTTTTTAACTTAGTCATGGAAGAGATGGCCATCTATGTTGACTATATAAGTGGCTCCTCAGTTTTTCATCTTTTTTTTACACATTTTTGTTTTACACCTTGTTATTTTTACAACTTTTTGTTTTATGCCTTCTTTATATTACATCTTTTTGTTTTTACGTTATTAATTTTTCCAATTTTTAATTGACAAAATCGTTAGTATGTTTTATTTAAATATAATATTCTACAATTTTTTATATATTTTTCTTATTTTGGTGTTTTAATAATAACCTGCCTTATTGCCAACTAAGTACAATGTTGTTTGTTCGATGTGGGCATGTGCTATCCCATTATTTGATTGTTGGTGTCTGGATTCTGGCTTTGAATTTTGTTATCGATAACTAAGGCATGGTTTCTTTTTCATGAAATAGGCAATGAGTCCACAACATCCACCCATCCACAAACTTTATGGTTTTCCTTGTTTTGGAAGTATGAGATTCCTTTTCATTAATAAAACTTTAACGAACTTGTGACCTTGGTAGTTTTTAGACTTGGAAAGGATTCAAAGATTTGAACAGGGTGTGACTTTAAGGGGACTCAATACTCCTTGTGCCTTTCTGCTTACTTGGATGCATGTGTGTTTTCATGAATTTCTTACCATTTTGTGTCAACCAATAACAAAATGGTGAATAAGTCTTTGCATGGTGTGGTTCCCATTTCAAAAACAAAAATGATATAAATTCAAAGCACACCCCTTAGACAAAATAAATGGGCTACAAGCATTAGTTATGGGACTAGAAAGACATGTTACCCATGCATGAAGGTCTTCTCTAACTAAGGCCCTTTCTTACTTCTTGCTTCTCTTTTCTTCTTAAAATAAGGAATGGTGGTTATTCTATGGGAGCACTCTTATGTCTCAAGGGGGTGGACTAGTCTTAGAGTGGTGATGCGAATTCACTGAACATGGTTAGGTTTTGGTCTAAACTAAGGATGGATTTTATTTGATCATTTAACCACAAATTCACAAGGGATTTCATGTGACCTTAATTAAGAACTCCATTCCACTTTCTCTCTCATCCATCTATTGTTTCCATGCCTCACCTCATTGCTGGTGTTCATGTTCTTGTTTGATGTGTCAAAATTCTTAATAAGTTTCTTCCAGGTTTTGGTACTTAACTTTCTATAACCATTAATCATCCATGGGGTCCACAAACTCCTTGGTTTGAGGTTATGTAAGGGCAACAAGAGCATGTGCCTACTTTGGGAAGGACCCACTTGCATAACTTTTGGCTGGGTTAGTTAAGTTCTTTACCCTTAAGCATTCTCACAATCAAATCCTTTTGCATGTCCCATCGAAGACATCCAATTGTGCATATTTTCACAATGTTTTTCAGTAAAATCCTCTTTTTATTATTGTGAATCCTTTAATCCTCTTTAAGCATTTCATCGTATTTAGGCTTTTCAAAATTTAATAATGGATCGTTTATTGATTTCATCCTATTTTTCAATCTTACTGCTAACACTATTAAAGAAATCAATCCACCATAATCCCAACCTAGCCAACCTAGCCAAGTGTAACTATCGATGAGACAAGATATCTAAAAGCTATCCGTTACACATTGCACACTAATTCATGATTCTGTTGTGATTATAGTGGAAAGCATGAATTAGAAGTGGGAATGTCTTCACTAAAGAATAAGTAGTAGCACCAAGTGACAAGGATCCTTCATGATCATTGAATCTTCTCCCTCGCTCTTTAGCTACCAAAGGAGTTGGATGTCAATTTTGGCCAGGGTGTTCAATTCTACTGTCATGAAAACCCAATTTTGTAAAAGATTGTAAATTCATACACTTGAGAACTTAGAGTTTGTTTGTTTCATCTAAGTCAATTTGCATATTAGTCAATAACCCCGTACCTTTGCAATATTTTGTAAGGGACTTGTTCCTCCTTTTATTCACTCGAGGACAAGTTTTCATTCGATTGTGGAGGGTATGATGAAGTGTATTTTGTCTAGCTCCTATATCAGATATTTGATATTGGAGCCTTGATATTAAATACTTGATATCAGGGGTCATGAAATGTGTGCCAACCTATAAATATAGTGCTTGGGCACGCAATTTGGAAGAATTTTTTTCATAGCATAGTAGAGCTCTTGCAGTTTCTTTTCTCTAGCGTTAAAATATTTTCCAAAGTACACACAATAGAATTCATTAGGTGTATGGATCTTTATTTGAGCACTATTGTACTTGAGCATGGCAGTCTGTGCAGTAGTAAAGATGAGCTTTCTAATAAACCTTGCAGCTCCTTGGCTAGCTTAAATATTTTATTCATGCATTTAATGTTTTGTGCAATTTCCTTTAATGCTTCCAGGTAATTAAGCTAAATTAAGCTAGTTAGATTAAATAACAATTAATTAAGCACATAAGTAGGACCGCTTTGAGCATGCACATGATGCTTGGTAATCCCAGTAACGCTTAACGTTTGGTAACCTAGCAGTGTTATACGTGTTCAAGATGTGTATGAAAAGTGGGACCAGATACTTATGTTAGGATTAGTTAAGTATAGCTAGTTAGATTAAGTTATCAATTTAATCATTTTATTTTATACCTCATTCTTTATCCTTGGGTGACTTAAAATATAAAATATAAAAAATGATAAAAATCAGATGCCTCAGTTACACTTAACCATACCCTTGGCATTTCACAAGTGTAATTGGGAGGACAATGATTGTAACGATTAGATTTCACTTCCTAGAACTAGTATACTTGAAGACTTAAGGTCTGTGGAATTCGACTGGATCGCATGTGAATGCTTGTGATTCATATGGTTGAGTGTAGGGTTATTCACTCCTCATTAGCAAGGCTTGATTTTGCTTCTCAATTTCTTCCTTAGGAATTAACTACAATAATTTGCTAACTTGAAAAAATTGCATAGCATACCAAATAAAATTTAGGGCCTTAATGAAGAAGGATGTTGACCCATCTGTGTTAGTCATGATAACATAATTGGTGAATTGCAGTTCTTGATGAATAATATCCATTAACATTATCTGTTATTGAGGATTCTATTTATCTACTGAAAGTTCGAACTAGGTAGAATATGTATTGGCTAATGGAATGGCATGGTGAACTGATGGGAACATCTTCTTTAAATTCGGTTTCTCTTCTAAAGGTTCTTTCACACTTCCATATTTTAGAAATTAATGAATTTCACTTCTAACATTTGCATTGAAGTCTTAACAGAGGATAAGTGGCACTAGGTTGAGATTGACATGGGTTAGATATAGCTTGTACTTCAAGATTTCCTTGATTTGATTAACCAAATAAGATGCTTGACAAAATTTTGACATTTGGACACATTGGTTTGATGATCAAATGTGTGTTGACCATACATACATGTCTTCTTGATGACTACATTTTAAATACCAATGTCAAGGTTACATGGCTTCTTCAGAATCTTGATATTTCCTTCTTTCCCATGACTTGAAGTTTTGAAAATCATGTCTTCTAATCCTCATTTGAAACTCTGTATCAACTTGAAGTTGGCTCTTTTATAGACGATTTTGCAATCATCCATATTATGGTTTCTACAGTAGGCTAATCAATATGACTCATAGGAACAACCATCACATGAATCTTTTTGCTTATAGATACCATTGTATCCCAACTTTTTAAAATTAACTTGGAAGTGATACAGGAATTCCCATGGCAAGACTTCTTATAGACACAAGACATCAACATTCATGTTTTGAAATTTTGCTAGGACATGTGGATATTAGTATTTGTGACAATCTAAGGTTCAATGTGGACATAGTGAATGTTGCTTTTCATTAGCTAGGGACCTTGTAAGCGTACTGTATGTTACAACCCTCATGCTTTGATTCTTTGTTGGCATATCCTTCATAGGTATCGTGTGTCTTATTCAGACAAGATTATGATTCTCCATGATATTCAATGTTTGTTACATGAATGATCTAGTTGCAGGTTGAATTAGTATACATCTTTCTTACATTTCTACTATACCAAGTGATTCTCCAACTTCTTAATTCATTAGGTTGGTATTGGTTTTTGTTCGTTTCCTATACTCATAATGTCCTTTCTACCTTCCTTAGGACATTGACTCTAGTAGTGTTATTAATGATCAACTAGGAGTTAATGACCTATGTCTAACTATGTGCATCAGTCACCTAGTTTTAAGATCCAAGATGGCTAAAAAAGGTTAGATTTATTAGTCCTAACAATTAGATTAATAGGCATGGTTAGTTAGCCTAGGTTACAGCCTTACTAAGGCATGATTTAAGATATCACCTAATTATCAGCTACTTAGATGACCAATCTCATATCATTGTTTGATGAGCGGTGGAGCAATCCAACATCCAACCATACAAGTTACGAGTGTTCATGCATGACCCAATTATAATTAGTATATGTTCAATGTTATTATGCTAGTAATTGAGTTGAAGTTCGAGATCATTGTCTTCCTACTTGAATTAGTGAAAACTAAATGGATGGTTTAACTCATGGTGAAGTATATGATCAACTGATGTTGTTTGGGCTCTTATAGCTTCGGGTGATCAAAATGGGGCCACAGGGAATCTGCTTATTTTCTTGCATTTGGAGGATCCCGTTCCTATGATTCCATCGGAGGAAACCGCTCATCCAGCTCCCTCATCTTCTCAATCTATGAAAAAATCCACAAAAAAGCAAAGAATGAAAAACAAAATAACATCAAGCGATTCGATCGAATCCATACTTCATGGCGAGCAAGCGCATAAGGCAAAAGTTTGAAACTTCGAAACTCCATTTTGGAGCTGAAAAAAATTCGAAACTCCGCAGATTTAGAACTTTGAGCAGAGGGAAAATAGCTACGAAGCGATGGAGAGAACTTGAACGTAAAGAAGTTCTATTGATATTAACAGTGTATCAGTTACAATAATCTGAACAAGTCATAAGGTTAAGGGAAAGGGGAAGCTCAGAGCACTATGCATGAAACTTTCGGAACAACCTTATAAATAAATGAGTATTAAAGGAGGAAACCCAAATTGGGGCACCATCAAACATCCACCCATGTTGACTCGTTACAAGATAAAATTACATAGAATTAGATAAGGAAAAAAAACTCTCAAATAAGGATAGAGAGAGTTCCAATGGTGACTCCTCACAACAGAAAGGGGAAGCATCCTTGCAGAGATTACTGATGATGAGTGTTACTAGAATGCAAAAGTCTTTCCCAACTACAAAAGATGAACCAATGTCTATCCAGATGGAACTTGGATGTTTGAGATGTGAGTTAGAAATAAATGAGGCAAAATATGCAACTTCTCCAACTTGGTGAGCAAACATTTATTAGAATAATCTGTCCTTTGAAATATAACATTGCATCTTTGCTTCCAAATATAATATAAAATAGTAGGCCTAATAACTTTCCATAGAAACTTGAGATTAGTAGAAGTAATGTTTGAAAAGCTGAATATGGCATCCTCTTGAGATAGCTTGTATGAAGAAAAAACTATGGAAGCCCACTTCCACACATGCTGAGCAAAGGCACAATGCCAAAACACATGGACAAAGTCATATTGTCCACCATAGAGAGGGCAATTGGGATTGGGAATTCCTAGATATTCTAACCGTTTACCAATAGGTAGACCATGGTGGAGGAGACACCAGAGGAACTGTTTAATTTTGGGGAGGGTTGGAAGGTTCCAAATATTTTGGAAGAGAGGGATCCAAAATAATACTGACTCGTGTTTGTGCCAATGCTTATTACAACGTTGAATGACCTCAGATGCATCGTGCATAAGATGACAGGGGATAGATGGCCGATAGGGTAAGAGTTTAACCCCACTAAACCATTAAAGGCCTTGAAAAGGGCTTTGCACTGTAACATCAATGTGCCAATGACTGTGGAGAAAGGAGTAGATCTGGACTAGGCAATGGTTCATTGTAGCTGACTCCCCATACAAATTGCTAAAATTGACCCTCGAAATCCAATGACTAGCCAGCCTAAGAAAATTCAAGGAGATGACACCTTTTCGAAACCACGAGGTAGCCACCTTAGCCTTTGTGATGGCAAGGGAGTGCACGACAGAGGTAACCACCATGGACACAATCTAGAGAGGATAGTAGGGTTGATCTTGACGTTAGTCCAATCTATGTAACTGTGTAGAATTTGCTAGGCCCTCTAGATGCTTTTGAAAACATGAGATCCTGGAAGAATAATAGTGAAGGGGAAAAAGATTCAATTGACAAAATGGATGCCTTTCCAGAAAGGCTTGTTTTTAGGAAATGCTTGATGAAGCCTTAATTGGAGGAGGGTCCCAATGATGTCTGAGGCATCTAAATGCTGAACCAACCACTTAGCAACCAAGGTAATTCCCTGCTTATAGGAATTCAAAAGACCTAAGCCACCTTTATTCTTGGGGAGAGTAACAATATTCCAAGTGGCTCGATGAAATCCTTTTTGAGAATCTTTGGAGGATCACATAAAGTTGCGAAATAACCGTTCAAGCTTCTAGTAGGCAGCTTGGGAGGGGGCCCAACACGAAGAGTAATACACATGGGTTGATGCACATATAGACTTACATACAAGGTATTTACCTACAAGTGTGAGGGGTTTAGTCTTCCATTTATCAAGTTTCTTTTGAATTCAAAATATAACCTGCTCCTAGAGAATTGAGGTTGAACCTCTAGAATGAAATGGGATCCCCAGAATCTTAACGATGTCTTGATCCTGGAGCCACTTCTAGTTATAGTTGGTCACATGGTTGTAATTGCCCAAAAAGCTATAAATAGAGGATTTATTCCAATTTATAGTGGAACCTAAGAGTGTACAATATTGCTCCACCCTTGATAAGAGGCGGTGCAAATTGGCGGCTATGTTTTGAACTAGAAAGAAAGAGTCGTCGACGAAGTGCATATTGAGGGGTTGTTATTGAGAGGAAGATAGGCAAACCCCAATGAGAACTTTCATTTGAATGTCCATGTTAATCTGATGACAAAGAAAGTTTGTTATGATAAAGAGATAGGGGGCGATAGGATAGCCTTATCGCACTGACCTATGTATTGGAAAGGGAGAGGTAATGCCAAAGGTAGTGGCTATTCTTGCGGTAGCATCTGAGAATAAGCATTTCACCATATGCAGGAACTTAGGTCCAAAACCAAGTTTGGTCATGGTCTGCAAGATAAAATCCCACTTTATGTTGTCATAAGCCTTAACATAATCAAGTTTCACTAGGAGAATATCTTGTCCATCATCCTTGGCCCACTTGAGACCTTTCCATGCCGCAACCACATTGTCTAAAATATATCTACCAGGAACAAATCCTATTTGTTGGGGAGATATGATCTGGCCAAGAATCTTTTTTAGTCATAAGGTAAGGCACTTAGCCAAAATTTTATACACTACATTGAGAAGAGTTATGGGATGCAATTGAAGATATCAACAACATCCCCAGACTTAGGGAGGAGATGAATTACCCCTTGATTTAGATTGGGCCTATGGGAACTAGTTATGATAGCCTTGTTAATGACCTACAGAAAATCATTTCCCACCAAATCCCAATGATTTTGAAAAAATTCTATAGGGAAATTGTCATAACCAGGAGCCTTTCCCCGACTTAACTTAGAACAGGCCACCTGTAGCTCCACCAAAGTGATATCAGTGTCAAGACTTTGTAGCATAGTGGAGTTGATAAGACGAGGATAATTGGGGGTGGCAGCCTTGAATGAAGAGATGTCCATTGGGGTTGCTACAAAAAGAGTTTCATAGTGAATCTTGAGAAAAAAGAGGATACTGTTGTGGTCAGTAATGGTGGTACCATTGCTAGAGATTTTCTCTATGGAATGCGAAGGGGCAGCAGAATTGAGATACTTAAAAAATTCCTTACAGTGTTCATCTTGAATATTTATCCAAGTGAGTCGACTTTTAGTTAGGGCACTTTGTGCTTGATACACATCCCAATGTTGAAAGGCTAATCTTGCTCTAGCTAGCTCCTCATGAACTAGAGTGTTGAAGGGATCTTGAGCTAGTCTATTAGTGAGATGTTCGATAGTGAGGTGAATTTTGTTGTATTCTTGTTTGGCCTGAGTAGCCATTGCCTTACCATATGAATGAGCAAAGTTCCACACTCGACATGAAGCCTGATGCCGCTAGTGAATCCAACCCACCTGATTTAGGGGCCTAGGTTCAACATTCCAAAGGTTGGATAGAAGAAGTTGGGCCGCAGGAGAAGAAAAATAATTGTTGTGTAGTTAGAGCGAAGGGATAATTATAGTTAAGTTAGGACATAGGATCAACATTTGATTTTTTGTTGAAAATTTGGATTTGAGCACAATCGTCATTTGGCCGGCACGTGTGATTGGAGGCTTTTACAAAAAGTGGGTAGTCATTTAAGGCAATGACTTTCTCAATTGCCTCTAATAACCTCTCCCCACTCTGCAACTCCTCTATGTCCAGAAACGCCTCAACTCCTCTTTCCTGGAGCAAAAAATAGATTGAATAAACAACAATTGGATGATCAGAACACCTGGGTTTAAAATTAGAAAATAATACATTTTAATAGTTTTAAATTACCATTACTTATTGCAGTTCAACTATGTAATCCTTAACAAATCAACTGCAACTTATCATGAATTTATTGAAAAAACAAGATGCAATGATCTTTCCCAGTAATGAGACTCAAATGATATCTGAATCTGGATCTTTTCAACTTGATAAATACACCTAGTATGATTATTCAAAAATTTCGTGAACCAAGGTATAAAATTTATTACCTCCATTTATACTATAAATACAAGAAATCTAGTGCAAAACCCAATAAACATTAATCCGAATAAGTTGACAAACAAAATAAGGATTCTCGCAGACTTTGGGTTTTTTGGAAATCTGGTGGTTCTCGCAGACTTAGGGTTTTCTGGAAATTCGTAGTTCTAGCAGAGTTTCTGTGTGCACAGATTTGTCTCTAGTTTTTCATTCTGCTGCATTCACAGTCATGTAGAGCATTTTCAGATTTCAAATTTTGCCGGTGATGAAGCATTCTAGGCCTCAAACTAGCAAGTGCTTGGATGGGTTTTGCAGGATTGCATGTGGGATCCTTTGCCTTCTTCCGTGCCTGCGTCATTCGTTAATAAGTACCTAGTGAGTTTGTTCCTTTGTGTTTTGTTTATTTTTTTAATATTTTCTCTATTTTGATTTTCTGAATTGGCTAGGCTTAGGCCCAACGGGTCTGCATGACCCAATCTCTTTTGTCTTCTTGCCTTGATGTTGGAGGAAAAAAATGTAAAATAATGGAATCCTCCAACATTGACTCATAACCTACTGACAGCTCCATCAACATGGATGCTAATGATACTATTTTACATTTTGATTTCCCTGAAGACATCTTTGACCAAACCATACAAACCTTTACTCACCTTGACACAATTGACTTCTTCACTAGCAGGATTCCTCCTACCTCGGTGTTCCAAGATTGGGCTAAAAAATTTTGGGAACCCCGTAATATCAGAATAACCCTAGCTTCCAATTTTATGAAAGGCTTTTTTCTATTCGCTTTTGAAACTAAGGCTATGGTAGAGTTCATGAAACAACAGTCAATTTGGGATGTTTATGGATCCTTTTAGTCCTTCAACCTTGGAAAGAGGATTTCGATCCTGAAAAAGCAAGCAAAAGTATTTTGCCAGTTTGGATTGAATTTCTAGGACTCCCTCCTCATTTTTCTCTCCATGTTGATATCCTTGCTACACAAGTTGGGGAAGTCATCGGTATGGAGGCCTTTTCAGGTTTTCATCCACGACCAACTCGAAGAGTGTGCATTAAAATAGATATGCAAAAGCCCCATCCTGATTCACTGGAAGTTAATGTGAAAGGAAAGACTTTTGTTTAAAAAATTTCATATCTTACACTTCCTAATCATTGTTACTACTATCTTGATCTGAACCACCGTAAAGCTCAATGTCCAAAGTTACTGGCTAAGCTTGAATCCAAGCAAATTTTAACAGAACAAGTTAGTGAAGAACTAAAAAATCAAAACATATCTCAGGACATAGGCAAGGATACTGTTGAGGTTCACTCAACTAAACCTCCTTCTTCGAATTCTAAGGTGTCTGAAGTGGAAGATATGAAAATCGAGGAAACTGATGCCACTAAGACTCCTCTTAACCAAGAAGGGGCCCCAAAAGATGCTACTAGTGGTTGGAAGTATGTTACCTGGAAATCTTATACCTCAGTCACACGAGATAACCCTATCTTTAGTGCTTTTCCTAAAGGGCATCGATCCTAGACTGGTGCTAGCTAGTCCATTAGCAAAAGAACAAGTGCACGACGTCCTCTAGTTAACGACTTTGAATCTAGGAATTCTTTTAAGGCCTTGGTGGTTGAGGAGGATCCTCCTTCTTCTACACAAACCCAATGAAGTTTTGTTCATGGAATGTTAGGGCCCTCTTAGACCCTTGTAGAAGATATATAGTTCGAGATTATATTTGGAGACATTCCTTTGACATTGTTTGTTTTCAAGAAGTTAAAATCCAAGGATTCAATCTTCAAATCTACTGCCAGAGCATTTTTCCCAATAGTTCTTATGTTTCTACTCACCATGAACTTGGCAAAGGGGGGACTATAATTTTTCTCCATAATAAGTGGTAGGAGTCTATTCTTGATCATGGTTGTGATAATTTAGGGCATTGTAGTTGGGTTTGAGTACGGTACGCTAATGAAATCTTAGGGATTGTCTCCATTTATGCTCCTTGTCACTCAACTGATACGCAACTCTTGTGGAATTGGCTCAGGCACAACTTACCCATAGCTAAGTGGATTATTACAGGGGACTTCAACATGACTGAGCATCCAAAGGATAAATTTGAAGGGCAAAGAGGTGGTTTAGATAACAGGGAGCTTTTTGAGTGGCTCTCATTGAAACATCAATTAAAGTTGCAAGAAGCTAATGAAAACTACTCCTCTTCTAGTACTTCTAACTGGTTTACTTGGAGTAACGCTAGACATGGTGCTTCCTACATCTCTTCTCAGTTGGATTAGGTTTATCTATCTACAAATCCTCTTATTCATTTTACTTCTACCAATGGTACCCCTTTCCAAGAAGATTATACCTAAGTTTTGTTAAATCATTATCCTCTTCATTAGTCTCTTTCCCACTCTGGTAACTCCTACTCTTCTAACAATCTTTATATTTTTAACACTACCTTTCTTCATAGTAACTCCCTTTGCTCTCTATTGATGCAAATATGGAATTTTCATCCTAAACCCCTTGGTGAAGATGGTTGGATTGATTGGTGGACTAATGCTTGTACCCACCTCCAACGGTTTTCCAAACATGTAGGTAAATTGGTGGCATCACAACTAAGTTCTCACAAGTCCAACCTTCATAAGGAAATCTCCTTACTTCAAAATACCATTAATATAGATGAAGCTACTAAGGCTCACTTTAGTCATTTAAAACTTGCCAAGGAGAACCTACGTATAATGGATCACTATGAAGCTAGAGGTGCTCACCTCTGTGCTCGTCTCTTTTGGCTCCGCATGGGTGACCAAGCTACTAATGGATTTTTTCATCTCCTCAAAGGGGGAAACCTGTCCCATAAAATTCCAGCTATTCAAGTCGAAGATAATATCTTCACCTCCAAGGATGACGTTTTACAAGCCTTCTTTGAGTTCTACTCTCAAACCTTTCAAAAAGAGATGATTAACCCCACTGTAGTTAATACTTGCTTAGGAGCTATTACTCCTTTTAATTGCTCCATCTTTGGTGATGCTTCTCTTCTTTCCAAATAGGATCTTGGTAATGCTCTTCAACAACTCCATGATGGTAAAGCCCCTGGTATGGATGACCTTCCCATAGAATTTTTTAAGAAATTCTGGCCTACTCTTCAAGACATTGTTTATAATGTGTATAAGGAAGCTCTTAGGGAAGGATCCTTTGGTAAGTAGATTAATGCTAGTATTATTAAGCTTCTCCTCAAATTAGGAGATCATATGAGCATAAGTAATGTGGTGCCCTATCACTCTTTTAAATGTTATCTATAAAATAGTTTCCAAAGCTATAGCTAATAAACTTAAACCTTTTCTTCCTCATCTTATAAGCAAAGAGCAAATCAGTTTTGTTCAAGATAGGTATATTCTAGACAATGTTGTTACTACTATTGAGGGCTTGCACTGGGCTTCTTCCACTAATCAAAATTTCATTCTTCTTAAGCTTGATTTTGCTAAAGCTTATGACATGCTTGATTGGTCCTTTTTAAAAACTATAGTTAAACACCATAACTTAGGTAATGTTTTTGAGAGACATATTGATCTTGTTTTGTCAAAGGCCTCTTCAGTCATTTGCATTAATAGAACCTTCTTTAAGATCATTGAGCTTCAAAAATCAGTTCGACAGGGGTGCCCTTTAGCCCCTTATCTTTTCATCCTAGTTGCTGATGCTCTTAGAGCTATTCTTAGATCTCATAATGAATCTATGAGGCTAAAAGGTATCTCTCTTCCACAACAAGGAAAGGATCTTGTTTACACCCAGTTTGCCGATGATACTTTTATCACTTTTATTGAGGACCATAATAATTTCAACACTGCCATGCACTGCATAAATATCTACTATAAAGCCTCAGGATCTAAGATCAATTGGAACAAAACGCAAGCCATCCGATCTAGCTTCTCTCCTAGGCCTCCTTGGACTTATCATTTTGATATCAAGTGGCTATATCCTATCGATATTTTCACCCTCTTAGGCATCCCTATTACTTTATTTGCTACTCCCACTACCATATGGAACAATGTGGTGGAAAAGGTGAAACATAAAACTTTGAAATGGGCTTCTAAACCCTTATCTCTTGCAGGTAGATTTATCGTAGTTAATCATATTTTGAGCTCCACTCATGTCTATTAATTTTCATTTATGGCTCCTTCCAAATCTTCCTTTTAATGCATTGACAACATTCTTAGGAATTTCCTTTGGGGGGATAAGGATGATCACAAAGCTTTTCATTGAGTAGCTTGGGATACTTGCACTTTAAGTAAAGATCACGGGGGCTTAGGCCTTGACTCTATTGAGCACTAGAGTATTCTCTTAGCCTCCAAATGGGTGACTCAGTGTATTGAAGGAGATGAAGCTTGGAAGATCCTTTTTAGGCATAACATCTCTTGTCTTGGTA
>MNCI01014592.1:320326-368326 GCA_015680685.1 Gnetum montanum
GTGTATTGAAGGAGATGAAGCTTGGAAGATCCTTTTTAGGCATAACATCTCTTGTCTTGGTACTCACCATAGATGGAAAAACACTCATTGGAGCAATTGGATCATTAGTGAAGGCTCTCAGAAGATCAAAGGTTCTTTCTTGTTTAAGCAAATTTGGTGGTGTTGGAGCCAACTTAGAGGTTTGTTGCAATGGAAACCTTCCCAGATAACCTTGCACTCTCTGTCGACACACTTGATCTGGTAGTCTCCTATTTTTAAAAAGAGTGTAGGTTCTCTTTATGATGAATTCCCTCATAGAGCCAATCGTTTTGCTGACCACAATATCCACCATATTGATCAATTATATACTGTTAGAAATGATTCTCCTACCCTCTCTTGGACACATGCGAAAGTAAAATGGGGTTTTCAAAGACAAGATATTATCATTTACCAACACATTGAGCAAGTTCTCTCCAACTTTGCTATGCATAAGTTGCATACTAATACTCCTTGGTATGATGATTAGTTTTGGTTTGATGGTTCCCCTCTTCGCTCTTTACGCATCTCTAAAGCCAAATCTTGGTTTCATGCACAAGATTTTCAATTCTTCACTCTAAATAGACGTTGGAGTCTACATCTTGAGGACCACCAGTGGAAAAATATTTTTCGTTGGATTTGGACTTCCAAGGCCCAACCCAAGCACCATTTCTTTTTTTGGTCCTTGGTTCATCAAGGTCTTCCCATCGGACATAGGCTTCATTTCTTAGGAATTGATCATCCTAAATGTCCCATTTGTAATGCAGATGACTCTTTTCAACATGTCTTTTGGGATTGCTCATTCTCTCAACACATTTGGAATTGGTGTTAATCTCTCCAAGTCTTCCTTCCTAACCATTCTATTGGTTTTCCTCAATGTATCTTTCAAGATGATTGTGTTAAGCGTCACCTTCAAAAAGCCTAGAAAATCCTCTTATTTGAGATTATCTTCTTTATTTGGAAATGTCGCCTAGATGCTTGCCGTGCGGGGTGGTGGTTGTCGGACCCCAAAAAGAGAATTTTTTAATTAAATGAGATTAAGTACATGATCAACATCTAAATGTATTGATGGTTAAATAGGGAGAAGAACAATGACAAATGCAAATATTGAAGGACAACATCTTGATACATAATCCTTCACAGGATGTGGGAGTACATTCCAAAGGGCAACCTCATGCTGGGAATCAATAAGAACTGTGAGTTAATAAGATCAGAAGAACAACATAGAGCTAAAAATGCTCAAAATTATGATGACACACTCCGATGTAGCAGATCAAGATTAGGAAGAGTGCACAAATTGGTGTTTCTACTCCAAGGTTGCAAACAATAAAACAACTGATTAGAATCCAACTTTAACTTAGAAGTGTGAGATAAAATTTGGAAATGCATAAGGTGAAGAATTTGAAATTTTTCCATAATAGTTAAATGGTTAGAGTTGGACGAATTAGTGCTCTGGAAAAGAGCAGTGCATCTGCGTTTCCATATATAGTAAAGGACGAGGGGCCTAATAACTTCCCAAAGAAACTAAAGGTCAGCAGAGGGGGTGGCCAGAAAGCTGAATAAGATATCCTCATGAGAAAACTTGCACGAAGGGAAAACTTTAGAAACCCACTCCCATGAAGACTGAGCAAAAGGGCAATGCCAAAAAACATGGACAAAATCATTAGGACCTCTTTAGAGAGGGAAATTAGTGTTTGAAATCCCAAGGTATTCACAACGTTTGCCGATAGGAAGGCCTTGATGAAGAAGGCACCAAAGAAATTATTTAATTTTTGGAAGAGTCGAAAGGCTCCAAACTCATGAGAAGAGGGAGATCCAAAACTGTTCAGACTCATCTTTGTGCCATGATCTATTGCAGTGATTAACAATCATAGAGGAATCATGCAACAACTGAAAGGGCACATGTGGTTTATAGGGAAGAAGGTTCGATCCATTAATCCACTAAAGCCCATGGAAGAGACTAAGAACTGAAGGATCCAAATGCAAGTATTGATGAATGAAGTGATAAAGTTTGTCGAGGCAATGGTGCATAGTTTTGGAAGCCCCATATAAATTTACGAACATGTCCCAAGTAATCCATTGATTGGTGAGATGAAGACATCTAAGAGAAACAACTCTCTTTTGAAACCAAATGGTGGTTTTCCTGGCTTTTGAGGTGGCTAAAGGAGCAGGTGATAGGGGTAGCCACCAAGGGAAAATCTTAGAAAGGAGAGAAGGATTGATATGAACGTTATTCCAATTCACATGAGAATGTAAGACTTGCCAAGCCTTCCAAATGCTTTTGAAAACATGTGTTCTAGAAATGGTAATGTCATGAGGAGAAAGGATCCAATTAACAAAGTGGATACCCTTCCAAATGGACTTATTCTTAGGGAATGCTTGTTGAAGCCTTAAATGAAGAAGATTCCCAATAATATTGGGGGCATCTAGGTGCTAAACCAACCACTTAGAAATAAGGGTGAGACCTTGCTTAAAGGAGTTCAAAAGACCCAAACCACCTTTGTTCTTAGGAAGAGTTACTATATTCTAGGCAACATGATGAAAGCTTTTTTGAGAGTCTTTAGATGACCACATGAAGTCTCGAAATAATTGTTCAACCTTTTGATAAGAAGCATGGGAAGGGGCCCAACATGATGAATAATAAACATGGGTAGAGGCGCAAATAGACTTATAGATGAGATACTTACCGGTGAGGATGAGGGGTTTGGTTTTCCATTTTTCAATTTTCCTCTGAATTCGAGAAAGTACTTGGTCCCAGAGCTTTGAAGTTAGGCCTCTAAAGCGAAAAGGGATTCCCAAAAGCTTAATGATTTCATGATATTGAGTACACTTCCAACTATAATTAGGCAAATGGCTGTAGTTATTGGTGAAGCTATAAACTAATGATTTACGCCAATTTATAATAGATCTAGAGAGGGAGCAATATTGCTCTACTCAAGACAAGAGGCACAACACATTAATAGCATTGTTTTGAATAAGGAAAAAGGAGTCATCAATGAAATGCATATTGAGGAGCTGATGTTGAGGAGAAGATAGATGAACCCCAGATAAAACATTGTTTTGAATATCTGAGCTAATTTGATGATAGAGAAAATCAACAGCAATGATGAAGAGATAAGGAGTAAGAAGGCAGCCTTGCCTAACAGACTTATGAATAGAAAAGGGAGAAGTGATGCCGAAGGTAGTTGCAACTCATGCAGTAGAATTTGAGAATAAGCATTTCACCATATGAATGAACTTAGGGCCAAAACCCAATTTAGTCATGGTTTGAATGATGAAGTCCCACTTAATGTTATTATAGGCTTTAGCATAGTCAAGCTTCATTAGGAGGATATCCTGACCCTTGTCCTCAACCCACTTAAGACCTTCCCAAGCAGCCACCACATTATTTAATATGTATCTTCTTGGGACGAAGCCATTTTACTGGGGGGAAATAATAAGGGCAAGGATTTTCTTTAATCGCAAAGCCAAATATTTAGCCCAAATTTTGTAAACCACATTAAGTAAGGTGATAGATCACCAATTGGAGATACAAGTAGGATCTCCTAATTTAGGGAGAAGATGAATAATCCCTTGGTTTAAGATTGGTCCCAAAGAGCCAATAAACATATCCTCTTTGATGACATGGTAGAGGTCAAAACCTACCAAATCCCAATGCTTTTAAAAACATTCGGTTGGAAAACCATCATATCTAGGGGCTTTCCCAGGGCTTAGGTTAAAACAAGCCTATCGAAGATCAGCAGGAGTAATATCAGCTTCTAAAATTGTTAGCATAGAAGAATTAACCAATCTAGGATAATTTAGAGTGGCAGCCGCGAAGGATGCAGGATCCATAGGAGTAGTGGTGAATAAGGCCTCAAAGTGTTCCTTGAGATAAGAGAGAAGACTATTTTGGTCAGTGATAATGGATCCATTTATGGAGAGTTTATCTAAAGAGGGTGAAGGGGAGGACCGGTTAAGGTACTTAAAGAATTCCTTACATTGCTCATCTTAAATGTTTAGCCAAGTGAGACGACTTTTAATCAAGGCACCTTGTGCCTTATAAACTTCCCAATGTTGAAAGGCAATACGGACTCTGGCAAGCTCCCCTTATAGGTGACTATTAAAGGGATCATTAGTTAGTTTGGTCCTAAGGTTCTCAATGGAAGAGCATATGTTGGTATACTCTTGCCGAGATCAAGAGGCAACTTCCTTAGCATAATGACGGGTGAGATTCCTAACTCTACTAGTAGTCCAAAGCCACCAGTGGATCCAACCCTTTGGACCTAAGGGTCTAGGTTTAGCATTCCAAAGGATAGAAAGAAGTTATTAGGTGGGAAGAGAAGAGAAACATTGACTATGCAGCCTAAAGAGATGATAATTCCATCGTTGTTGGTCATTATGTATCTACATAGAAAATGTAATGGGAAAATGATCAAATAAGGTTGCGTGTTGGTGGGCTTTAGTAGTAGAAAGGGTTTGCCAAAAAGAAAGAGTGGAAAAATAATATCTATCTAACCAACTATAAATGTGAGCTTGCCCCTTATGAAGGTTGTTCCAAGTGAAGCTGTTTAGAGACCCACTAGCAGTATCTGCGATGTAGTTCGAAAGATAGAAACATTTCTTAAACTCTAACCAGGCTTGATATTCGTGATGAGGAAGTTGAGAGAAAACACCCCCAAGTTTATCATTAGAGAATTCCATCATGTTAAAATCACCGCCAAAAATCCAAGGAATAGAAGGGAGGCTATGAGTGAGCTCATGCCACAATCAGGCCCATTCAGTAGAGTCATTGGGAGCATAAATAGAACAAACTCCGAAGGGACCATGTGATGAGGAAAAAATGGCCCAGACCACTCGGTGACCTAAATCGGACCCATGCTAAAGGAGTTTGTCTTTCCAATAGCCTGGAAAAAGAATGGTTGCTCCACCTTTGCCACACTCATGAGAAGTAGTGAGAATAGAAGAATGGGGAAGAAACCAATGGGCTAAAAGAGATAATTGTTCGGTTGAGATCTTGATTTCTTGGAGAAGGAGGAAATCCAAAGTGAGATTAAGACTAGAGAGGAAGTTGTTGGCTCGTTTACGACGAAGCCTATCAGTTAGGCCTCGGACATTCCAAGATAGGAGGTTCATGGAGAAGCTCTGGATGTTATGAGTGATAGCGCAGTAGAAGGATCAGGGTTAGGAATGTCAGTTGGCATAGTAGTGGAAAGAATAGCAAAGGAGTTGCATGTATTAACAGTTAAAGTTGGGTTAGTTTTGGGCGAAGGAGAGGAAGGAGGAGTAGTGGTTTTAGATGCTTTGGCCCTTTTTCTTCCCCCTACCATTACAAACTCATCACGTAAAAGTGAATCTTTGACTAATTGTGAGTGGGTGATTGGTGCCTTGGACCTGGCCTTAATAAGAGAATGGGGTTGGAAGACTCTTAGCTTGAAGGGAGCAGATGAGGAAGAAAGGTGTGGAGCATTGTTACAAGTAGAACCGAACCTGATGGGGGCAAGTAGTGGGTTAGGTTGAGGAGTGACTACAGGACTGGATTTGGGAGGATTGGTTTGGGATTTTTTCTTAGCTAGAAAGGGATAGGTAGAAATGTGGTGCTCTACTTGATGGCAGTAGCTACAAGAGTTGGGAAGATAAAAATAGTATACTTTTTGAGTAAAAAATTTTCCTCCAACTCCTAAGGTTAAAGTGGTTTTCTTTTGGGAAATTTCAAGTTCGATACAGAAGTGACGAAAGTGAGCCCCGTTAACCTCAATTCCATGGTTGGAGATGACTCGACCTAAGATGCTAACTATGTCTCGCTCAACAGATGAAAAGATTAAAAGAAGATTAGGCAGCTCAACATAACAAGGGATTATATTAAAGGCTGGTTTCATGACATTGAAGTCAAATTTCCAAGCTTGGGCAATCCGAGTAGCATTACGAGTAGGAAAAATTTGAAGAGAGAGAGCTTTCTCAATGTGAGAAGCCTCAGAAAGTTCAGTGAGGACAAAATTACGAGCATAGTATCGAGCATGTAAGACCTGTGGGTTTGTAAAATATTTTTAATATGCAAATTGATGCTTAATGATTGAGGTAGATAACCCACTATTTGAAAAAAAATAAAGTGTGTAGAAAAATCTTAAGAAACAGATTCAAAGATGTCTTCAGGTAAAAGAAAATCCAAAGGTTCCGAGTTGGGAGAACTTCCATGAGGTGAAGAAGTAGTAGTCGCTGAGGATTTGTCCATACCGATGTCCATATGAACTAGCTCAACGTTGATAATAATGCAGTGGTAGCCCTGGCTCAACTAGCAGCAATAGCACCACAATGCAGACCACACTACCCACCGCAACCGTTGCCCCGCAGCCACCAGAGTGCGACGCAGCAGCCCAGGAAGCCAGAATCCCAGGATACCATGACAACAAACAAAACCACAGCAGAAAGCCAAGACCAAAAGTCTAAGAGCCAAACACAGTGGACAGCCAAGCCAAATCTGAGAAGCCATAGTGTAGCAACTCACACAAACCCCACAACTTGAAGACCGCAGTGTAGCCTCGCACACAATAGAGAATACCGAGTGCATTGCCACCCAATGGTTCACCCAACGGTCAGCTCGTCGTAACCCTTGATTCAAAGGAGTCAAAATTTCACCAAGAATTTCAAAATCCCAAATATAGATATTTGGTGATATCTCCTGACATATTTGTAAATGTGCTTCCTGAGTATAGATCATGAAAATGAAATAATAATATTATATATAATTCTAAGTCATATAATCAACACCATGTTTAGATAGAACTTAAATAGAATGTAACAACTTTTTTAAAAAAATTTTTTAGTACAACTCAAATTCGTAACTTATTATATACAAGGTAATAAACATACTAAATGAACTCTTCTCATTAGTAATGTAATTGCTTTTCTAGAGGAAGCAAAGAAAGGATAATGTTAAACACCAAAACATAACCAAAGTTCATTATTTAACCACTAATTAGTTTGTAGCAATTGGTTAAGATATAGAGATAATCAAATAAAATAAGACTTTATGAAATTTCAAGACCTATAAGATTTATTGAAAAAATATTACATTTTCATGAACAATAAATATAGACTCTCCAAATTGATTAAGCACCAATGGGCACATCAAAACCAAATCATACCAGGTTTTTGTTGTAGCGCTATAATGTTGTGTCAAATGGGTAGTCACAACACAAGAAAAAAACACATGTAACTCATCTTTAATGGCTCTTAATTTGCATTGCCCATAAATGCTCTCTTCTTAGGGGTGTTGAAGTCATCTTCCACTTTCAATTCTAAGATGATGATAACTTAAGTGAACCTTACTGATACCATTTCAATACTTAATTGGAATAGTAACTAAGAGATAATGAGTTTCTACATATAGTTTATTAGATCTAATGTGGTGTAAATAAAATTCTCTTTTTCCTTCTACATTAGACCACATCTCCATTAAAACCTTTTTTTTTAACTAGTTGGTGAATATGCTTAGGAGTTTGTTGCACATCCTCCTAAAAGATATTCCATTTTCTCGAACCCTGCATTCCCTAAAAATACCAACTACGCTCTCATGAATCCTTAAGAATGACTTTGGAGAACTTGTCTTGCCTTGAGATATGCAAGCTATAAGTGTATGTAATGAATTCACATAATGCTTCTACTTCTAAAGGTAATAAACCACATTCACATAATTGATGAGTGGTGAGGTACCCCTATGCTCAACCATACAAATATGAGCATTTCATGCACGATCCGATCGAATTCCAAGGACTAAGTGCTTATGTGCCCTTGTGGAACAAGGATGGGTTGGTTGATCGTTGTCTTCCCAAACCTACCTGTATGTCACGATTGTATAGTTAAGTAAGCTTAAGGCATATGATTTTTATAGCTTTTATGTTTTTATGTCCTGTGCTAGTAGGGAAGGATAGAGGTAACTAAGTGACTAATTTAACTTAACTACTCATTAACTAAGTTCTAACTAATCCTAACACCAGCATCCATTCCCACTTTCCATACACATCCTGAACCAGTGCAACACTGCTAGGATTACCAAACACTAATTGTTACTAGGTTACTAAGCGTTACACACATGGTCGAAGTGGTTGTGCTTGTGTAATTTAACGATTTTCTTAATTGATCAAAATGAATTGTTGTGCTAATAACAGAAATGTAAAGTGCATAAAATAAAATAAATGCATAAGAAAATAAAATAAAAGAAATGCATAAGAAAACAAATCTCAAGTACTATAAGGATGAATCGAAGAGCTTGTCTTTATTATTGTACACAAGGTGTGCTTAGGTACACAATGCTTGAATAAAGATCTGTTTACACTTGGACATCCTGCTGCAGGCACTTGGAAAATACTCTAACTTTCAAACAGACTATAAGAGTTTCACTACTTGACTGCTAAAAGACTTCTTTCCAATTGTGCACCTGGACACTATATTTATAGGCTTGGGAGCAACTACTCTAATAATTAGAGTAATTGCTAGAGTAACCGCTAAAGTAACCACTCTAATAACTAGATTAACTTTTAGAGTAACCACTCTCATCATATCCCCACAACTGAATGAAAACATATCCTCGAGTTCCTTACAAAATATTGGGAAGGTATGGGATTATTGACTAATTGACAATTGATGGTGGAATGGGATGACAAACTCAATGTGCCCAGTGAACGGATCAATAAGCATATTACAACATTACTTCATGACCATTATGGTGAACACTCATACATAAATGACATCCAAGCCTTTATTTGGTAGCTTGTAGAGAAAGAGAGAGAAAGAAAATGAAGCGTGTTGTTGCCAATGCTAAGATTGCGCCTTCCGTTGTTTATCCATAGCCATGCCACCAAACTTGCTCCTTTTGTAAATGCTCTAGTTCTGGTCCATCCTTAGTGCTTCCTCCAAGCTCAATCCATTGTTTGTATGATCACCATATGCACACACAACACAGTCACAAATGAGCAAGCATAGATAAACCATAATGCAATTGATACCTTGCCTCGATATGAGGTGCATTGGCTGAGTTATGATTATGGCAGAAACTGGTTTAGAGATTTATCACTGGTGACTACCCAAGGTGTAGGGGTTAGGCAAATAGTAAAATGGAAAAAATTGAAAAATTTGTGCTAAGGCCCCCACGACTAAGAGCAAACCTTTGGTAGCTATAAGATGGAAAAATATGTGGAACAAGAAAGATGGAAAAAATAACAATGGCAACGCCAATAGAATGGATTCCATGGATGGGGATGAAATAAGAAATGATTGATTGCAAGAAATGTTTAAAAAAAGAAGTTAACAATTGCATCAAAAAAAGTGCCAGTGGGTCTTCCCCAAAGCAGGCTCATGCCTTCTATGCCTTGACAAACCCACAAACCAAAGAGTCCGTAGGTTCTAGGAATGTCACTTGGAAGTAAGAGTTAAAAACTTACCCACAAGAATTCACTAAAGAAAAACAATGCATCAACCTAGAAATAGACTAATGATAGAACTAGCAATGAGGTGGAAAAATGGGGAGAAAGATAGAGAGGAGAGAACAAAATGGAATCCCAAGAACAAGGTTGTGTAAAGTCCCTTGTGTATTTTATGGTTAATGTGACTAAGTAGAACTCATCCCAAATCTAGGCTCAAACAAACCACATCCAGTGACCTTGCATCAACACACTTGACCAATCCATCCACTTAAAGTAACAAGAATGCTTCCACAAAGAGTTATCACCATTCTAAGGAGAGAAAGATGGAGAAGCAGGAAGTGAGAAAGGGCCTTAGTTAGAGGGAACCTTCAGGCATGGGTAACATGTCTTTCCAGTTTCATAACCAATGCTTGTAGCCCATATTGATTTATTATGTTTAAGGGGTGTGCTTTGAATTCTCACTTTTCTCCTTTTTTTTGGCTTGAGAACCACACCATGCAAAGACTTATTTTTATTCACTCGGTTTCCTGATTTTTGAACAATGTCAAAATTGCGAAAAACCCAAGAAACAAGCATCCAAGCACCCAAGAGAATGGTTAACACAAATGTATTGAATCCCCTTGAAGTCACCTCCTTTTCATCCTTTGAGTCTTTACTTGGTTTGAAAAGTACCCAGCCACCAATTCATTAATAAATTTACTTAGAAAAAGGGGACTGTATAGTTCCAAGCCAAAGGAGACCATAGAGTTGTATGGATGAGTGGACGACGTGGACTCATTGCCTATTTAACCAAAAAAATCATACCTTAATATCAAAATCATAATTCAAAGGAAAAAACCAAAAATTTGCAATCAATACAATATAATGCAATCCACCATCATGAGCACTTATTGGATGACAAATAAAAGTAAATCAAGCAAATAAAGGAATAGTAAAAACATGAACGATGGTGTAAAAAAAAATAAGTTGGAAAAATATGTAAAACAAAAATTCAAAAAGAACTAAGGGCCTAAAATGGTTAGCATAGGTGGCCATCTCCCCCACAACTAAGTTGGAAGGAGGAGATCTAAAATAGTGAGCAGGGTTGTTCAACAAGAGAGGTAGCATGTGTATTGGCTGTCCTAAGCTCCTGGAAAGGTTTGGTTTGTTGTACGTTGACCAAAAGTTTTTTGTCTAGGCTCTCAGGTTTGTATATTGTCATGGCCTTTAAAGGAAAAGTTGCATAAATAATATAAGGTCCTTCCCACAATGTTTGAAATTCAGTACATTGTGGCACATGTGTGGGATTCCAGTAGAGAACCTTATCTCTTGGTTGATATTTAACTTTCCTAATCCTTAAGTCATGATGTTGTTTATTGAATGCCTTGTGCAACTCGTTAGATGACAGGGCAGCTTGTCAATTTTTATCTAGCAAGTTAAGGGTTACTAATCGTTGTTTCTGTGCTAGATCCAGGTCAAGGTTGAGGTCACAGGCCATGGATAGTGTATGGAGCTCAGTTTGAATGGGAAGTGTTGGTAATTTACTGTACACTAACTCATAGGGAGAGTAGCCTATAGGGAGTTTTCATGTGGAGTGGTATGCCCAAAGAGCATCGTTTAGTTTAGTGCTCCAGTCTCGCCTAAACTTACTAATAGTTCTTGTCAATATCTTTGTAATCTCCCTATTGGTGACTTTTGCTTGACCATTCGCTTGGGGGTGGTATGGTGTAGTTAATTTGTACTCAACCCCTAAGCGTTGCATTAATTTTCGAAAAGTTGCACCTGTGAAGTGTGTACCATCGTCTGAAATAAGTGCACGCGACACACCAAACCTATTTATGATTTGTTGTTGAATAAATCATGTAGCTATAGATGATGTACAATCTTTAATAGCAACTACTTCGACCCATAAAGGTAATCAATGACAACAACAATATAAGTTTTTCCATTAGACATTGGTGTAATTGGCCCCATAAAATCAATTCCCCAAATGTCGAAGGGTTCTAATGGTTGAATCCATTGTTGCAGGCCCTCCATTCTAGCAGTCATTCCCCCATCACGTTGATAGCGCTCACATGATTGGACAAAATGATGGGCATCCTGAAATAATGTAGGCTAATAATATCCTACAAGTAGGATCTTGATGTCCATTCATCTCCCAACGTAATGATCCCCACAAGGACCCTCACAAGCGTCTTGGAGAACTCGCAGTTGATTTATATCGGGAACACACCATCGAACCAAGCCATCAGGACATACTTTGTAAAGTTGCCCATTGATTTCCATAAAGTACTTGGGTTAGTGAAGAAACTGTTGTTTCTTCTTAAGGTTTAACTCTTATGGTATTTTTTGGGTGAGGAGATAGGTAAGAATGCTACTATACTAGTTTGTCTTCATGGGTGATTGATTATTCACTACATTAGCAAAGAGGAATTCATCAGGGAAATGATCAGAAATTGGATACTCATCCTCTTTGTTGTTCCATCGCAATCGAGATAAATGATCAGCAACTACATTCTTTTTGCCCTTGCAATCGATCATTGTTAAATCGAACTCTTGTAAGATTACAAGCCATCATATGATACGAGGGCTTACCATTGGCTTATTCATGAGGAACCGGATTGCACTATGATCTGTATGTATATATACTTTATATTCCAATACATAGTGTCTAAACTTTTCTAGTGCAAACACTACAACCATTAATTCTTTCTCTATGATAGTATAGTTAAGTTGTGCACTAGTGATACTTCTATTTGCATAGTGGATGTAATAAGGATGCTTCTAGTCATCTAACTATGTAAGTACAGCTCCTAAAGCATAGTTGGATGCGTCGGTCATGATATGGAATGGTTTGGACAAGTCAGGAGCTTGTAGAATGGGTGTTTCTACTAACTTCCGTTTCAAAGTTTGGAAAACTAATTCGCATTCCCTGGTCCACTCAAAAGGTATGTACTTTTTTGTTCTTTCCACTAATGGTTTGGCAACCTTTGAAAAGTTCTCAATAAATCTCCTATAGTAGCCAGTATGTCCAAGGAATGATCGAATATCTTTGATAATTTTTGGTTGATGGGTAATTTCTTGGATAATTTTGATTTTCTTGGGGTCTACCTCTATTCTTGTGTGTGAGATTTTGTGCCCTAGTACTACACCTTCTTGGACCATCAAATGGCTTTTCTGCCAGTTGAGCCTCAAATTGGTTTCTACACATCTTTTTAACACTTTCTCCAACCGGTCCAAGGCTTGATCACAGTTTGCTCCATAAGTGGAGAAGTCGTCCATAAAGACCTCCATCTTATTCCCTATCTGTTGTTGAAATATGCTTAGAAATAGTTGTTGAAATGTTGCAAGGGCATTGCACAAGCCAAACGACATCTATTTGTATGCGAATGTTCCCCAAGGATTGGTGAACGTAGTCTTGGCTTGGTCTTCTGGGGCTATTTGTATTTGGTTATATCCACTATATCTATCCAAAAAATTGTAATAGTGATACCCTGCAATGGTGTCTAAGACTTGGTTGACAAATGACAATGGAAAGTGATCTTTGAATGTTGCCATATTTAGTAGCCTAAAATCTATGCACACCCTTCATTTGCCTTCCTTTTTAGGCACCATAACTAAGGAGCTAACCCATTCACTATCAGTAATGGGGTATATGAACCTAGCCTTGAGAAGTTGTTCAATTTCTTCCTTAACTACTTGCTTCAGCTTAGGGTTCAATCACTTTTGCAGTTGTCTTCAAGGCTTCGTGAAAGGGTCAATGTAAATTCTATGTTGGCATATCCTAGTATCTATTCCAGTTAATTTGGGATATGACCAAGTGAAGGCTTCCAACCATTTATTTATTATATTCAACAATTCTTCTTTCCATTGAGGAGCAAGCTTAGCATTGATAATTACCAATTTTCCATTTTTAAGGAACGTGTATTCCATACCAGTGGGAAATGATTTCAGCTTGAGGGGCTCCTACTTAAATTTCTCGAGGATTTCCAACTTCCCCTAGTTGATATTTTCAAGGTTAAGACTTGGAAGTTGGCGATGGACTTTCTCTAATGTGTCTATGCTATCAATGTAAGCACAAGTCAAACCCTCAGTTGGTTCCATGCATATGAGTGAACTGCTTTCTTGATTAGTTGTTAGCCATTGGGTGTCTTCCTGTCGTGTGGCTGCTGCATACAGACATCTTTGTATGTTAATCACTTGTACACACTGATTGCATGCAGTCAATGCTAAACTTTGCATAAACCATGACCTCTGCATGCAATTACACCCTATGTCACTGTATGCGATACATGGAACTTTTTTCTTCTCGATCTTTCTAAATGTATTTTCCTTTGATATTTCTAGGGAAATATCATAGATTCCTAGGCATGCATCGATGGTGCTTAGCCATGCTCTTCCCATTATGATTGGGAAGAAGTCCCCCTTACAGTTGTTCACCTAAATCACTAGGAAGTCAACTAGGTACGACCACCCAAAAATAGTGGCAACAATGTCTTCCAGCAGTCCCAATTGGATAGTGATGGACTAGTCAGCCAACACTAGACAAATGTTGCTCTTTTTCAATAGAGGTAGGTTCTAGGCCTTGTACATTTCTTGAGAAATCAGGTTGACACCGGAACCTGAATCCAAAAGAGCCTTGCACGATGCATTCCCAACGATTTGTAAGTATATCAGAGGACTCCCAGGATTAAAGAATTTCCTAGAAAGGTGGCCAGTTTTGATCCAATCAGTGATAACATGTGTTAGCATGATTGTATGCATTAAGTGTGGTGGTTAAGTTGAAGGAGGCTTTGAAGTTTTGATTGATACTGAGGCGTCTAAGGAATCAGTTGCTTGTGATTGCAAGGGCCTAGTTGGTCTATTTGTTCTAAAGAAAGGTCTTTTCTTCATGTGGTTGTTGGAACCAAAAGTAGGTTGAGAGTTAACAACCCTTGTGCCATTATGTTGTTGTGGCTAGGTAGGGGTTTCACCCTGCATAGCTAGAGCAGGTGGTAGTGGAGCTATTGGTGGAAGAGATGTAGCCGGATGAGAAGGATGATATGCTTGCAGCATATCACCCCTAGAAGAGGGAGTCCCATAATACTCGTAGGCTTGGTAGTGAGGTTGAGGAGTGATGTGACTAGTAGAGTCATGTGGAGAGATTGGTCGTTGCATGTAATATCCATATGGGTTAGGTTACCAGTAAGGATACTATTGCCTTAGTGGTGGCATTCCCCATGATTGTCGGTGCTGCCACTATTGATATTGCTCAATCGGTTATGGTGGAGTTCCACTAGGATAATATGTTAAGGGTTGGTGGAACTGCCTTAGGTTACCTTAAGGATAGTGTAACCTTTGGGGTGTTTGCCTTTTGTTTAATTGTGGGTTGAGTGCATACACCCCAAACTCCTGCAGATGTGAGATTATAGGGTAACATTCCTTACGATGGTCATATTGACATATCTCACATCCACTATCATTGTTTGTTTCCAAATCCACAACCTCTTTAATGATGGCAACTTTTCCCTTACCCTTGTTACATGCATGTTCAGCCTCTTTCTTTTTTCTTTTTTTTTGCGATCACTACCTTGCTCTCTAGACTCCTCTACTATTTTAAGAATAGATTGAAATCTATTGTCTACGGAATCCCACATTTGGTCTACGTTTGCTGATACTTCTGATGTCAACTTTTGGATAGGCAAAGTTTTCCTATTCACCATCTCTTCAAGTGGTGACTTTTCTTCATCCTCACAAAATCTTACTCCCCTCTTCCAAAGGGAAGGATCTCAGTTATACTCTTCCACACTTTCTCTCTTTCGGAGATCACCTTCTTCCTTAGCAACTTGCTCCAATAGTCTTTGAATTTAATGGGACCTAAGCTCGGATAGTCTTCCTTGGGTATAAGTCCTAAGGGTTCTTCTCGTTTCATGCCTAAGCCCATCCACAAGATGGTGAAGTTAATCCCTTTGCGAATAACCATGGCCAGGACAACGATGTAACAATGCATAGTATCGGTCCATGGTAGCATCCAAGGGTTCATGTCCTCCTTGTTTCTAGCCTTGGATTTGCTTTCGCAAGTTAGACACTCGAGAGTACGTTTGGTACTTGTCATTAAATAGTTCTAACATAGTACTCCACCTACAAATGGATTTCAGTTCTAAAGACCGGTACCAGCTTTCTGCTTCTTTAACTAATGTCCGTGGGAACAACTTAAGTTTTTGTCATTCATTCTCTATGTTTTGTAAGGCACATGCATCATGGAATGCTTGTAAATGATTTTGAGGATCAACATTGTATCCCCTTCAAATCATGGGATGTTGTTCATATCTACTCTCTTGATCCTACTATCTTTCTGATGCCTTCTTGGAATTCTAATAGCCTTAGTTATGTCCAACATACTTTGAGTAGCGAGGAGGGGTTCATTGTGATCATATCGTCCATGGCGTCTATGATGCCTACGTTGTTCCCTACTCTCCCTTCTTCTATGTCGTGACTCTCTAGAGTGCCCTCATCTCCTTTCCTAGTTGTTTTGTCTATGACTTCCACTTTGCCTACCTTTATCCCCATGGTATTTTTCTTTATGATTGCATCCAAATATTGAAGGAGATGGTGAAGGAGATGATGAAGGTGAAGAAGAAGGGGAATCGTCACCATGACTGTGTCTGCTACCTTCTCTTCGATGATCTCAGCCTCTATTACGATTGCGATCAAAATGTCTATCTTTATCATGTGTCTGTGTCCCTTTTTCAGATCCTTTATGCATGTGGGTATTAGAACCTGGGTTATGAATAGTAGAATAAAGGTTTTGATACACAACCCCTTGGCCAAAGTCAAGGGGAGGAACATTGTTGTGTGAACAACTACCTGAGGCAAGTTCACCACCCTCATTTTTGCTTAAGACATGTGGGGCATCCTGCGACCACTTACCCTTCAAAGACTTATGATGTCTCTCCTGTTGCAAATCCCTTTGACGTTGTGCCTCCATGGGATGGTATTCTCTCAAGTCATGGTCTTGCACAACGTATTTTGCATGTAAGTGCAGCATGCTAATTTGTTTAAAGGCACGAAGAAGCATGCTTGGGACTACACGATCAGGAGGTAACACTATGTTACCTTATAAGTCTCACCAATGTAGTTGTTCATCTTGATGGAAGATAAAGGTGAAGTCTAGTATATACTCATTGGGATGAATATATACTAGTTGAACTTGTTGAGGGACTGGCGGATCAACATCATGTGTATTATGCCGTCGATTGTTTCCTATTTCAGACCTAGGCGGTGAGGCTCTTTCGTATGAAGAAGGAGACATAATTGTCTGTTCAGTGTACAATGTATTCTTATTTATTATTTTCTCAACCAACCCTAAGGGTTTGTTCCAACGATGTGAATGATTTTCTATGTTCTAGTTAGCGCACAAACAACTAAGTCCCCGACAACGACACCAATGATGAGCGTCAAGGTACGCCTACGCTCAACCATACGAATACAAGTGTTTCACGCACAATCCAATCGAATTCCAAGGACTAAGTGCTTATGCACCCTTGTAGAATAAGCACGGGTTGGTTGATCATTGTCTTCCCAAGCTTACATGTATGTCACAATTGTATGGTTAAGTAAGCTTGAGGCATATGATTTTTATAGCTTTTATGTTTTTATGTCCTATACTAGTCGGGAAGGAGAGAGGTAACTAGGTGACTAATTTAAATTAACTACTCATTAACTAAGTTCTAACTAATTCTAACACCAGCATCCATTCTCACTTGTCGTACACATCTTGAACTAGTGCAACACTGTTGGGATTACCAAACGCTAATTGTTACTAGGTTACCAAGCGTTACATGCATGCTCGAAGTGGTCATGCTTGTATAATTTAACAATTTGCTTAATTGATCAAAATGAATTGATGTGCTAATAACAAAAGTGTAAAGTACATAAAATAAAAGAAATGCATAAGAAAACAAATCTCAAGTGCTACAAGGATGAATCGAAGAGCTCGTATTTATTACCGTACACAAGGTGTGCTCAGGTACATAATGTTCAAATAAAGATCTGTCCACACTTAGACCTCCTATTGCGGGCACTTGGAAAATACTCTAACTTTCAAACAGACTACAAGAGTTTTACTACTTAACTACTAAAAGACTTCTTTCCAATTGTGCACCTGGGCACTGTCTTTATAGGCTTGGGAGCAACTACTCTAATAATTAGAGTAAATGCTATAATAATTAGAATAACTACTAAAGTAACCACTAGAGTAACCACTCTAATAATTAGAATAACTACTAGAGTAACCGCTAGAGTAACCACTCTAATAATTAGAGTAACTATGATAGCATAACTATTTTTCTAGTTGCATACCTATTCATGCATTTGCACCTTTAAATTTAACTCATTGAGAAGAAAATTTTTTCACTCTTTCAATATCTTTTCAATGTTTAGGACTAAGTCTAGATACCCAAACAACTAATTCATACAATATAATAGGATAGTAGATGATGACATGAAAAATTTATTGTTCTAACCTTCAAAGCCTAGATTTATAAGTCCTTGCACTTATTTTTAAAAGTATATAGAGCCTTGAAACCTCTTGCTAATTTTTTTTGATGCACTTCCCCCACATGTAATTGTCCATATCAATGAAACCTAAATATTTAAAAGATTCTACTCTTTGCACATTAGTGCCTCTAAAATTGAAGTTGCAAGACGTATTTCTTGTACCCCAGATCATCAATTTAGTTTTATCTTCATTCACTTAAAGACCAAATTAATGACAATGATTTTCTAAAATTTACAATATATTTTGCATATGTTCTATAGTAGTGGAGATTAATGCAACATCATCTACATATAAAAGAAGATTCACTACTTTATATCCAATTTTGATAGCATAACTATTTTTCTAGTTGCATACCTATTCATGCATTTCATCAATAAAGATACTGAAGAGAGTTGGAGAAACTAGACAACCTTGCTTAACTCTAATTTTGCTCTAGAATTGAAATTTTTCTCCGAACTAATGCTTGTAATTTTAATAGTCACTTTCTCATATAATCTTTGAGTTACTATAATCAAATCCAAAGGAGAGCCAAATTTATATAAGCACAACTATAATATTGGATGGATCATTAAATCATATGCTTTTGTAAAATCAATAAAGTGAATAAAAACATTTTTTATTAGGCATTTTTGCAAACTCCATGCAATGTCTAAAAGTAACTAAGTGATCAATAGTGGAGTGATTTGTTTGCAATCTACTTGAGTCCTTACCCTAATCTAGTCACCTTTAGCCCAAGAACTAATTCTCTTTTCTAGTAGAGTAACAATCAACCTAGCAAAAATATTACTCACAATGATTATTTAATAATTATTCAAATTATGTTAATTCTCCTTTTTACATAACAAGATAGATTTACTACTTTTCCAATGTTAATTAATCCATGGTCCATTACTGAATTTAATTTATGCTAAATTTCTCTATGAATAAAAGATCCTTCATACTTTAATAATTTTTCATATAAATCATCTAAATCTATAGCTTTACCAGATGCTAACTTTTTAATACCCTCTATGACTTCCTCAAGAGTAAACTGGAGAGGTGCGTATTGTACTATACAAGTAGAACTATCATCTTCTCTTGTAAATAGCTTATTATAAAATGAGAAAATATCTTAAAAATAAAAATTAAATGATGAAGAGGCTTTATGACGAAAATATTACCAAAAGTTTTTAGGTTTCTTTTTAATGGTGTAAGCAAAGTATTTCTACTACTTCCTAATAAATTTCCTTCTCTTGGTTCTAATCAAGCATTTATATTCCTTAACTAAACTTTGTTTGTGACTTTTATTTTTATTTTTAATATATTTCCTAGCTTGCATGCAATCCTTATCAAACCAAGTCTTCTAAGAACCTTGTTATTGTGAATGCACAACTTGTGTAGCTGTTGTAAGCAAAATTTGTTTAATCTCCTCACACCATTTTCAAGAGTCCATTATGTGTTGCATTCATATATTTTTCCTTGACCTTTGGGGTGAACCTATATGATTTTTTTCTATTCTTTTGTTTTATTGTCTAAGAAACAATTTAAATTTGCAACAAAACCTCAATGTGATAATAGAAAGACTCCACTAAATCTTCTCCAACTTTCAACTCCTTAATAAAATAAATATCTTCATAAGAATATAAAAGCAAATCAATGTAAAAGTTATCTTGAGGTCTTGTGAAAGCAAATAATGAAGATTAAGGAAAGTTAGTAAGATAATTGCAAATCAAAATATAAATTTTTTTTGTCCATTCATTTTATTACTAGTGCTATTTGTAGAATATTGTGTGTAGGTGTGATTTTCAATAATGTTTAAATTTCTAACATTATGTTGCCACTAAATAATTTTTATTTGCTATGAACTTATCTTGTATTAAAATCTCCAAAGATAAATACTAAGCCTTTTTTTGAAAACTCTACAATATCTTTAGATAAGAGCTAAAAAGGATGATCATGAGAGAGCTTTATAAAATCATACAATATAGCATCTCTAAGAGAAAAATAATATATGGTAAGGAAAAAATAACCATGGTGACATAAGATTTTTAGCCAAACACATTGTTTATGATCATTAATGATGAATCATTTAAATGGCTGCATTGACAAGCATGCATCAACGTAACCCTGTCAATGTAGCCCTATTGATGTATGGTTTGATGCATCAACGCAGTGTCATGTCCTACCTATATAAATGCACATACCCATCATATTTATGGCACGTTATGTCATTAGTGTAGCAAATTTCTTGTACTTTTCTTTCATTAGAGTTAGAATATTTTCTAATTGCCCATAGTAGGACTTCAAGTAATTATACAGATCCTTATTTGAGCATCATTATACTTGGACACATTGATGTGATGGTAATAAAGATGAGATTCTTGAAAATCTTTGCAACACTTAGAATAAATTAGTGTTTATTTTCATGCACTTTATTATTCATGCAATTCACATTCATATCTTTAGTTAATTAATGCACTTAATAACAAACACATAAGTACGACCACTTCAAACATACCATTTAACGCTTGGAATCCCAACAGTGGCTATTTAGTACCCCCAACGATAGACACTTGGTAACCCAATAGTGTTAGAAAGAGTTTAGGATGCCTGCAAAAATTGGGCCCAGATGCTTATGTTAGGCTAGTTAGCTTAAGGATCATTAAATAGTTAAATAGTTAGTTTTCCAATTAATTATCTTTACTTTCATACTTAAAAATATAAACAAATATCATATGCCTTGGCTTACACTGAACCATACAAATGAGCTTGCACAAGTGAAAGGCAAGAAGACAACAATCGTAATTCCCATGTCACTATCTTTGTCTATTGGTACACTTAAGGGCTAAGTCCATGGAATTTGACTAGATTGCTAGTGAATGCTTGTGATTCATATGGTTGAGTAGAGGGACTCTTGTTGCTTGATGAGTAGCGAGGTACCCCTACACCCAACCATACGAGTCACAAACATTCATGCATGACTCGGTTGAATTCCGTGGATGGGACTAGTTGTGCATCTAAATTGTTATGCTTTGATCACAGTTCGTTGTCTTCCCACTTGGACTAGTGTTAGCTTTGTCACATATGGTTTAGTCCAAAGTGAGGCATGTGATTGATGTTGCCTAATCAAATGTTGCTCCTAATGATAATAAAGAGATAAATTAATTAACCTAATAAACAATGAAAAGTAAAATCTAAGCTAGCCTACATGCGATGAGTATCCATTCCTAATTGTCTACACATGCCTTAGACTTTGTATAACTACCACTGGGATTGCCAAGTGTACGTCACTGGGCTTACCAAATGATACACTGTTGGGTTACTGAGTAATTACACTTAAGCGCTCGTGACTAATTGTACTCATTCTACTTAATGACAAAAATTGTACAGAGTAATAAATGAAAATAGTAACTAAAGAAAACAGTAAATAATTAAATAATTGAAAGCAATAATAAATTTAAGTGGATGTTGCAATGATGGAAGTAATCTTGATCTTTATTTCTAGTCATGTAATATGTCCAAGTACATCACACTCGAATAAAGATGTCGTACAATTACAAACATCACACTATAGACATGCATTGGAAACTAACAAAACTGGAAATCAATAATCTATGAAAAAGCTAACTAAAATCTGAACCTAAATTATGTCCCAACTGTGCACCCAAGTGTTGTATTTATGGGCCAGCATGGAAGAGATGATATCAAATATCCAACATCATTTCTTGGGACCTAATATCACATATCTGATATTGAGATTCTAATATTGGATACCCAATATTGGAGTTGACAAAATCATGACTCATCATACTGCCACGATTGAATGAAAACTCATCCTCAAGTTCAATAAAATGAGGAACAAGTTCTTTACAAAATGTTGGGAAGGTATGAAATTATGGATTGACTCAAAAAAACAAAGAAATTAACACTTACATGCTATAGTGATGTTTTACAAAAATTTGGATACAATATTACAAGACACAAAATTGAGGAAGCTCATGTAGTTCCTGGAGGTAGTGGCTCCTCCATCGGTTGCTTCCCTTTGTCGCCAGGCTTATAAAATTGGTAGTGATTAAGTGGTGCTTGCAACTTTTCTTCTTTTGTCCTTAGGTCATGTACCGTCCAAGCTACTGAGTTGCTACTTGCTGGCTCTAGTACATTCCAAGGGCATGGTAGCTGTAGGAACATTTTGTTAGCCTTCACGTACTAGGTTGCAAATTGTCATCGTTCCTTCTTAAAGGCCTTGGCCTTTTCTTTCAACTCATGATGATCTATTAATATTTGGGCTAGGCCTGAGGCAACATCCTTCTATCCATGGTAGCAAGCTTTGATCACCTCAAGTTCTAAGTTTGCTACATGGAGTTTTTGTAAAGTGGCTTTTCTATCCGTAAACTCTTTTGCATATAATGTGTAGGTGGCTGCTACCTAATATTCTAATTCATTCCTCAGTTGACCTGCTTTTAACATGATAAGGTTGGCATATCTAAGGTTAGCCAATGCTATGTATTCCTTTAAAACCTTGATCTATAGATCTTTATTCTTCACTTTCACTTGTTGGACCAAGGCATAACTATCCAAGATGGGTTGCCAATTTGGATTTTGTTTTGCATGAATCTAATATGAGCCTTGGCCATCTAGATTTTCTTTTTGTTGCTTTTCTTGTACATGTCTACTTGGTCTCGAAAGTGTTCCTTCAACTTCTCATGTTTTTTGGCCTCATTTTGCCATGCGCTTATTTTGATTGCAAACTTTTGTTGAAAGATGCAGGCCTTCTCCATCGAGAAGGTTTTGTTTTCTCTAGCTAATCTATTGATATCTTGGTTGACCCTCATTAGTTGTTCTTTTAATTAATGGACACTTTCTTCCAAAACATTGTTTTGTTTTTCTATGATGATCAACCTTGAGTTTTTGGCAGCAAACTATTTATTTTCTTCTTGAGTGGTGGTTAGTGCCTTCTTATGGGCATATGATTATGCTTTTGCAGGGAAGACATTCTAAATTGCCTTCTCCTTTCTTTCTTGGCAACTTTGTTCTCTTCAAGCAATGTATCCAACTGCTCTATTTTGAATTGATCTAGCTAATCAGGTGTAACAAATTGAGCAAGATCCCATCTTTCAGCTCTTAGGGTAGCTAGTTCTTATTGCAAACATTTCACTTCTACTTCTACATGTTCCACCCTAATCTCAACCATGACCAACTTCCCTTTAGTAGAAATGAGGTTTGGTTGTGCTGCAGTGACATCACTAGGTATGTCAAACAAGGTGGTCATTACTTGCCTGTCTACAGCAATCGATCTAATAATTCCTCATGATCTACAGGATTCATCAAAGTCCCAACAAGCATTTGCATGTCTTTGGTCCCAGTCAAATTGACTAGAGGCACAATAGGCACATTGAAAGACTCTTTGATGGGATATGCTATCATCTCTGCTGTGCTCATTGCATCCTAATGTTGCATGACCACTACTATGGCATCTTCCCTTATCTCAATCATCACCTAAAAGGATGTGGCATTACCAAAGATTTGACATGACCATTGGGATTCTCCTTCTAATTGTAGCAAGATCTATCTTCTTGTCAAATCGATCAAAATAGTGGGCTGCACAGCATCATTGATGACTTTGAAGAGGCTTGACTCTTCTCTACTCCCCCAACTGAGTGTTTTAGCAATTTTTTTGCAAGTGGCTCATTGTAGGCCTATAGTCTTGTGGTGGTAGTGGTGGACCATGTGGCTCGTGATGCTATTTAGGCTCTTTTTCTGCTTCTTTTTTTTTTTGTTTTTGATTTGGCTTCACTCTTTGGTTCTTGTTCCTCACCAAGGTCCTTCCTTGGTGCTATTAGTTTAAGTAATTTAGCAAAGGAAGTATTTTGAATCTTTCTAGGGATGTCATTTGTGTACCCTAGGATTCTAGTACACTTACATAGCTTTTAAATTAGGTAAGGGAATGGAAGTGTGGGCTTCCCTACCTTCTTTTCTTCAAACTACCTTTGAATTTCCATGCAATATAACCGGGGAAGGTTGACCATGTATTTTCCCATTAGTGTGGCACTTCCCCTGGCTGCATATGTTAAAATTTTGTTGAGCCCTTTGGTGGGGAAGAGGTGAAATGTCCCTATCTTAAAATAGATCATCTCTTCCAAAGTCAATTCATTATATGTTTTTTCATCTTTGTCATATGCCTACCTTAGCCACAACTTCATGGTGTCAAGGTCAAACCTCATGGACAGATGGGCTAACTTAGCCCCCTCATTTGGCAAATTAAGAGCTTTAGCAATTACTTTGACTAACAATGAAATAGTGACTTTGCAAATGTTGAAAATGGTACCTTCTTCCTTATTGTGCCAAAATTGGTAGGTTTTGCCAAGGTGTCGTTTGCCATTGTCTAAAAGGATAGGCCATATACGTGACACTTGAAGTTGCATCCGAACTTCCGCTGGAGCAAACACCATAAACAGGCCGAAGTTCATCTCCACAATGACCTTGGTCAACATGAATTTTTCTTGAATGGTCTCAAGGCATTCTGGGGACAACGTGAGGCATTGTCCCTACACCGGGGCTTGTTGTTCTACAACTTCTCCTTGGACCAACTGCCTAGTAATAGAAGCCTCTTAATGGATGCTAAATGATTGGGCTTCCTGCTTCTTATGCTCCACATGCTCGCCTTGTTAGCCCCTACCACCTCTTGGGCGTTTGGCTGCTCCCTATGAAGGTCCTCCTTATGCTCTTCTTTTTGGAGCCATCTGCAATCAATCAAAGATCGGGTGTTA
Organism: Gnetum montanum; assembly: GCA_015680685.1. Lineage (NCBI taxonomy): Eukaryota > Viridiplantae > Streptophyta > Gnetopsida > Gnetales > Gnetaceae > Gnetum > Gnetum montanum. The sequence continues at coordinate 345,007 of MNCI01014592.1, forward strand.
CTAAGGTGTTGTTATTTATCATTAACAAGTTTATACATTACTCATCACCATAGTCTCATTATGTTCTTTAGTTCATATGATTGCAAAGTTAGAAAAAATTGGCAAAAAAATGCACAAAAGTATTTATCTTCTTTTGTGACCTTTCATATTTGATTTCTTTTTCCTTATGTATAGCTTATTATGATGGTTATGGTCCCTTGGATGGAACACTTAGGGTTTCTAGCATTAATACGATTGATTTTTCATTATAACACTTGAGGTTTTTAACACTCTTACCCTTGTAATACCCTCTAGGAGATAGAAAATCTAAAAAATTGGTGTAGGTTCTCCATGCAAGCATCCCTCCATGACTAACTTAAACACTTCGGGGTGAAATAGGTTTAAATGGTATGAGAATTGGAGTAGTAGAGAGCCAAATATTGTAAGTAGAAGTTGGTTGCACAAAGCTTGGAGTCGTGAGAGAAAATTTGAAAAGCTCCCCTAGTTGCAAATAAAGAGAATGGATTTTTGGGCATCATGGGGATCATATATATAGTTTTTTTAACCTGATATCGGGTATTTGACATCACGTCTGACATGAATCAGGTAGTTAATATCGAGGTGCTCGAATATGCATCTAATGTGCGTAATCAGCATGGAAAATAAAGCTTTTTGATTAGTTGGAAGGTTTTAAGTTAGGTACATAGTTTTGGAGTAAGTAGGGAATAATTTTTAGGCACTGGAAGTCTTAGAAGATGTGGTTGTTAACATCAACATCTTTGGAAGATGCAAGAAAAGGGGTATTATGCCAATGTTGTAAAAAGGATCAATTATGTGATAAGGGAAAGCATGAAATCTAATAATGAAGTGCTTGGAAGGTAAAGAGTAGTGTGGTTGTGTTGAAAAAGTACAAGTTACAATAGTTACACAAGTGGATTCCCCCCAAAGTAGGCTCTAGCCCATAATGCACTTGTGTAACCACAACTAAAAATGTTCATAGGCAATGTATACCTATGAAACAAAACACACATGTTAAAACCATCAATTTGAGAAAATAAATCTATGTTACACAAAACCACAAGTTAGGATCACATGAACAACAAGATGAGACGTATTGTAAGAAGGATTATAAAAATTGGAACATGAGGTGTCTTACCAAAGGCATGTGTTATTAATGGTTAAGTAATCATTAGCCCTTCTTTCCAAGATTCAAACCAAGTCCAAACCACATTTTAGTGACATCACATCATTTCATCACTTTGGCTGACAACCATAAGATTACCATAGTTGCAAGGGGTAGCATCACTTGGCGTTTTGTCCAAGGGAGGAGTTTATTTATGGTACTATTCTTTTTATGGAGTATTTTGAGAAGCCGTCAACCCTCAGGCATGGGTACATGTCTTTCTTATGGGACCCTGTAGAAATTTATTTAGTGCCCTTTTACAGTACTCTTGCTTCCATTTTTCGTTAGATCTACAAGGATTTAATTACTACTAAAGCAACATGATATAACATATGGAAGTGGTCCTAGAGAATTCACAAATCCCCTTGATGTCACACCCTTCACATTCCCCCTTGGTTCTTCACTTTTCTGCTTGGGTGTAATGATTATGGGTTTATTTTTAGGTTGGATGATGAAACAGAACATTATTATGACCAGGGCAAGAACCTCTTATTAATGGAATGGGTGGATGGATGACGTGGTCTCACTATCTAAATAATCAGTCCCTTACGACTCAACAACATAGAAAAAACCTCACCTCAATGGGCTACATGATCATTTTATTCACAAGCAGGATTACTAACAAAGGAAATGAAAACAAGAGATAAAGAAAGTTGAAAAGGATAAGAAAAATTGTATCAAAAAATAAGAAGGTGATAAAAAATTGCAAAACAAAAAGATAAGAAAACATCCATTAATTTTGAAGGTTAGAATGGGTGGTTTCCCCCACAACTAAGAGTTTGACCATGGCAAGAATTAATAAGCAAATAGGCAGGATCCATGCATGTATAAAACATTGGTAACCTTTTATGTTCGAGCCACTGGGTGTCTCTTAGTGTAGTGGTGGTTGTGTAGAAAAATTGTAATTCACACACTTGGTTGTTAAATGTATGGTGGGTCATCAGAGATGATCAAGCTTCCTTAGCAAAGTAGACATTTTTTATTCAATGTGTTCAAACTAATAATTTAATTTGAAGTAGAAGCAATAGTTGAATGTTGTATGGTTTTTAATACATTAACTTGTAAAGAAGAAAGTTTTGATCTTTTCATAAAATGTTCAAAGCTTTTTGGCTTTAATGAGTTGATTAAAATAACATTCTTATTGGAATTTTTAAAGAGTTTTATTGACCTTAATTATAGTGATGAGAACACCATAGCCATCATCATGATAATGGTATTAAGATAATATGTCAGGTATAAGAATTGTAAATTTACTCTTATATTAGTTTTTTAACCAATTAAAATAAAATTATAATACCCAAAATAAGAACGCAATCATGTGATAGAACCATGAAAATGTATATTTGTTATTTTATCATTTTTATGTATTTGATAATCAAATAAAAATAATATAGGAAAGTAATAAACCTATGTGTTATAATTCCTTAATATGCCTTATGCACATATTTTGATGCAATAGGACAACACCATGTACATACATATATATAATCAAATAAAAGAACTCCTCATGTATATCCTTAACCATGTTCTAAAAGGTCAAGAAAAGTTGAATCATATAATATCGTAGGTCAAAGCTACAAAGGTCACCTCAAGAGATATGCCTATTATTACAATGTGCCCTTTGAGGACTTCCACTTGTTCTTCCACATTTTCTACAAATAAAATATAAGTGAGAAGGATATTTAAGAAAAATAGATCTTATTATATCAAAACCTCACCTTAATCCCTAGGTAATAGCAAGAGGTGAATTAAAGATCTACAAACCACCAATCACTAGTTCAAACTAGGGTTACACAAAGTGCAACTCATATCACTAGTTATCTAAGGTAGGGCAAATCCTTTTTTCTACTTGCATTACCTAAAAATATTTTACTTAACTGATTTGGAATATAAATTAAATAAAAAATTATAAAGGAAACAAGAAATAAAAGTAAGTTAAGAAACTCAATTTTTGTCAATCTGTAGAATCAAATGATGTAGTTGTAATTTTGTCATAAGGACTATATGGTTGTACAACCTTGTTAAAGATGGCACATGATGAAGCGTATTTTGTCTAGCTCCAATATCGGGGATCATGAAGTAATGTCAGATATCCAATATCATGGGATGTATGTTAGCCTATAAATATAGTACTTGGGCACATGGTTTGGGAGAGTTTTTGTCATAGCATAGCAGAACTCTTGCAATTTCTTTTCTCTAGAGTTAGAATATTTTCGAAAGTGCCCACAGCTGGAGTTATGGAGTGTATGGATCTTTATTCGAACATTGTTGTACCTGAGCATGGTAGTGTGTGCAACAATAAAGATGAGCTTTCTGATTAACCTTGTAGCACCTTGGCTAGCTTAAATAGTTTATTCATGCATTTAATGTTTTGCATAATTTTCTTTAATGCTTCCAAGTAATTAAGCTAAATTAAGCTAGCTAGATTAAATAGTAATTAATTAAGCACATAAGTATGACCATTTCAAGCATGTGCATAATACTTGGTAATCCTAGCAATGCTTAACATTTAGTAACCTAGCAGTGTTATACATGTTCAAGATGTGTATGGAAAGTGGGACCAAATACTTATGTTAAGATTAGTTAGGTGTAGCTAGTTAGATTAAGTTATCAATTTAATCATTCTATTCTATTCCTCATTCTTTATCCTTAGGCGACTTAAAATACAAACAATAAAAAATGATAAAAATTAGATACCTTAGTTGCACTTAACCATACCCTTTGCATTTCATAAGTGCAAATGGGGAGACAATGATTGTAATAATTAGATTTCACTTCCTATAATTAGTATACTTAAAGAGTTAAGGTCTCTAGAATTTGACTAGATCACGCATGAAAACTTGTGACTCATATGGTTGAGCATAGGGGTATTTTTCGCTCATCATTGGCGTTGTTGCTGGGGACCTTTAGTTTGTTACATGCACTATCTAAGACTTAGTGAAAAATTATTTAACATCATTGGAACAAACCTTAAAGTCATATCATACCTTAAATAACTACAACAATTATAAAAAAGCACATTGTATTTTTTGTCTTCTAATATAAGATGTCTTCTTCTCACAGGAGTGATTCTCCACTAAAGTCTGATAGAGTAAATCAACATGTGCCCCAGCAATACATAGTGGTATATGCTAATCATGATGAGTATGTACCCAGTTTCACCTTCATCCTACACTAGGATGAACAATTATGGTGGTAAGACATGGAGGGAAACATTGTGTTGTTGCCCAATTGATCCATTCTTACGATGCTTCATCAAACTCTTATGCGGTTGGGCATACAAGGGCTTCATGATGAACATGTTGTGTAGGATAGTGATGCCAGGGATTATCTACTAACAGCTAGAGCAACATTACAAGTTTGTAAAGGGAAAGTGGTCCACTAATTCTCCATTCTTGATGTACAAAAAATATGGTGGAGAGTCATTCTCTAATGGTTTTCTATACAGAGAGACTCCTCTCTTTGACTTTAGTAAAGGAGATCAAAACCAGAACTTGCAGTCCATGATACATAATCCTAGTTCTAGCAAGAACAAATCCCATGACAAAGGGGGATCCAAGGAGGAGAGTCATGGTAGGGATGCAAGCAAGTAGCATGATCATGATCATGGTTGCAACCATTGAAGATGGGGTGGCAAGCACCATAATAATGCTAGCCATCCCTCCTCTTCACCTTCGTCATCATGTTCTTCCTCTTTTGGCTCTAAATGTAACCTCAAGGGATGTGATCATGATGGAGGTAATTGATGGAACTGAGATGATCATAGGGACCATCGGGCAAGTCAAGATCTAGGGTGTAGGCATTCAAGAGAGGCCCATCACCACAAGAGAAGGGGTAGTAGAGGACACCGTAGGCATTAGGGTCATGGCTACGATGATCCATTGCTTGCCACCCAAAGCATACTAAACATTGTAGAGGTAGTGAGAATTTCTACAAGGCATGTAAAAGATAGCCAAATTAAGAGGCTAGACATCAATAATATTCCTAGGTTCAAAGAGGAATATAAGTTAGATTCGTAGAATCATCTTCAAGCCTTTCATGATGCATGTGCCTTGCAAAATGTGGAGAACAATTGGTAAAAGCTTAAACTATTCCCAAGGACACTTATTAAGGAAGCAAAGAGTTGGCATCAATATTTAGAATCAGAATCCATCAGTTGGTGTAGTATAATGCTTGAACTATTTAATGACAAATATTAGAAGTACTCCTAAGTGTCTAAATTGAGGAAGTAGATCCAAGGATGAAAACAAAGGACACATGAACCCTTGGATGCAACCAAGAGCTGATACTATTCTCTATTGCATATATGTCCCAACCATGGTTATTCTCAATAGGAACAACTTTGTCATATCATAGATGAGCTCCAATAATAAATGAGGAAAAATCTTGGAGTCTATGCTCAAGTGCGATTATCAAAACTAAGAGCCCATTAGATTCAAAGGCTAATTGAGTAGGTAGCAAAGGAAGAATGTGAGTTGAGAAAATGAGAAAGTGTAGAAGAATATAATAGGGACCCATCCATCAAAAAGAGGGAGGTCTACTTTTTTGACACTGAGGAGGAATCACCACTTGATGAGGTGGTAAATAAAAGACCTTGCCAATCCAAAAATCCATATTTGAAATTTCAGCCAAGGTAGATAAAAAGTGGGATTTATTAGATGAAAAATTCCAAACTGCTCTAAAAATCTTAGAAGAATCAAGAGAGCAAGGTACTGATCATGATTGCAGGAGACAAAAAGAAGCTAAGCATGCCTACCAAAGGGGTAAGGACAAAGCTACTTTAGTAGAAGAAGTTATGGAGAATAAACCAGATGATGATGATGGGTATGAAACCTACCATTATGAACATCCTAGGAGATGGTGCCCCATTATGTCACACTTGCAAGAGTCTAGGGTGTATGCTTTAAATCTTAAATTGGTAAGAAGGTAAGCACCTAGAAGATTATCTTATCCTCAAGGCAATCCAAGGCAGTTCCACCAACAATAACAAGCCTATTATCCAAGTAGAGCTCCACCACAATTGTATGAGTAGTACGAATAATGGCAACACCCACAATCATGGGGGATGCCACCACCAAGGTAGCAGTACCCTTGTAGGCAATCAAATCCATATAGACACTATGTTCAACAACCTATTTCTCCATGTGACTCTTCTAATCACGCCACCTTCCAACATCACTACTACCCCCCATAGTATCACAAAACTCATTCTTGATCTACTAAAGGGAAAACCCCACATCCATATTACCCTTCTCATCCTTCTGCATATGTCCCTCCACCCTTAACCTAGTTACCACCTGCTTCATTAATGCAAGGAGAAATTCTACCTTAGCCACAATAATGCAATGCAACGAGGGCTATCAACTTACAACCAACCCCTCAGCCAAGTGGTTTAAAAACTAGATCACTAAAAAGACCTTTCTTCCAACCCAACAGCCCAACCAAACCCTCACATACACCTATAGTTGGCAATCCTACTTTTCCATCTTCCTCTACATCTAATCCATTTGAGTCCCCTTCAAACCAAACACCTCCCAAAGTGCATATCGTCATGTTAACTCATGTGGTAACCACTTGGATAAAGGATGGACACCTTTCCAGGAAACTATCTGATGTTGTAAGTTTCCTTATTTACCTTCAAATCACTGGGAATGAGCCTTGCAAAGCTCTTCTAAATTTAGGTTCTAGTGTTAATCTAATTTTCCATAAGATGTATAAAGCCTAGAACCTGCCTCCACTCAAGAAGAGCAACATTTGTCTCAAGTTAGTTGATCAGTACATCACTATTCCCTTAGGATTAGTGGAGGACATTTTGATCACCATTTGTGGATGGTTCTACCTCACTGATTTCCTAGTGATCTCAATGAACAATTGCAAGAGGGACATTCCAATCATTATGAGAAGGACTTGGCTGAGCACTATTGATGTATGATTGGCGATCCGAGATCTTTTCCTCAAAATCTCTAAAAAAAATGCATTTGAAAAGATTAAGAAGAAGAGAGTTCCATGCATCATATACAGTGATATAGGGTGCAACTGTGTGTAGAAACTATGGGCTATTAATAGTGTGTCTATCAAAGTATGCAATTAGTGTGCTAACATATATGAAATTCAAAGGTGCCTATACGTAGTAGCCACATAATACGAGGGCACCTAGTGGCTAACTGCTAGTCTTGGAAGTAGCAAACTTTGCATGCAACCTATTGAGAGCCTAACATGTGCCTATGTAGAAGGCATGGATGAACTAGAGCAAGTCCATCACCAACTCTTTGATAATGCAAATGATGATACCTACTGGAGAGAGTTGGAAATTTCTAAAAATTTTAAACAAGAGCCCCTTGTAGAAGTCATGGATGAACTAGCATCAAATATGCATTCTTGAAAAATGAGAAGCCAATGATTATTAATGCAAATCTTGCTCCTAAACAGAAATAGATGCTACTAAATGTGATCTATAAGTGGCCAACAACCTTTGCTTGGTCATATCCAAAACTCATAAGGATTGATTCTAGGATATTCCATCATTGTATCTACACTAATTCAACCATGAAGCTAAAGAGACAACCACAATGATGGTTAAATCCCAAATTGAAGCAACTCATTAAGGAGGAAATCAAATAACTCCTCAAGGTGAGGTTTATTTGTCCAATTGTAGATAGTGAATAGGTTAGCCCACTTGTGATTGTGCCAAAGAAAGGTGGCAAGTGGTGAGTTTGCATTAATTTTTGATTATTGAATATGACAACATTCAAAGATCACTTTCCATTGCCATTTGTGAATGAGGTGTTGGACATCATATTTGGGCATTACTACTATAGTTTTTTGGATGGTTATAGTGGTTATAACCAAATCCAAATCCCAGTAGAGGATTAGGCCAAAATAACATTTACAAGTCCCTGGGGAACTTTTGCATATCGAAAGATGTCATTTGGACTATGCAATGCCCTTGCCACATTTCAACACCTAGTCTTAAGTATTTTTAGCAACAAATCAGTAGCGAGGTGGAAGTCTTTATGGCTGACGTCTCCACCTATGGGGCTGCATTTGTGTAAGCCCTAGACCGTCTTAAGAAAGTGCTCAAAAGATGTGTGGAGACCAATCTTCAGCTCAATTGGTAGAAGAGTCATCTAATGGTCTAGGAGGCCATTGTATTAAGGCACATAATCTCACAAGCATAGATTGAGGTTGAACTCAAAAAGATAAGGATCATCTAAGGGATCAACCATCAACCAGAAACTATAAAAGATGTTTGATCATTCCTTGGATACACTAGCTACTACTGACAATTCATAGAGAATTTCTCTAAGATCATAAAACTATTGGTTGAGCTAAAAAAGAAAGATGCTCCATTTGTTTGGACCAAGGAATGTGAAAAAGCATTCCAACAGTTGGAGAAACTTGTAGAAACTTTGATTCTATAGGCACCTGACTAGTCTAGACCATTTCATGTTATGACAAATGCATCAAATTATGCCTTGGGGGTTGTACTTACACAGTTGGAAGATAAGAAATGTCCATATTCTATTCACTGCACAAGCCAAAGCATTATGGATGCATAGCTGAACTAGACCACCACAGAAAAAGAATTTATGGTAGTGGTGTTTTCTCTAGAGAAGTTCAAGCACTATGTGGTTGGATATAAAGTGTTTGTGCACACGAACCATAGTGCAATCTACTTCCTCATGAATAAGCCAACAGTGAGCCCCCATGTCATATAGTGGCTAGTTATCTTGCAAGAATTCAATCTTACAATGGTAGATTAGAAAGGAATTGAGAATGCAGTCATCAACCACTTGTGTTGGTCACGATGGGACAACAAAGAGGAGAAAAGCCCACTATCTGATTAGTTTCTTGATGAAATCCTCTTTTCCAGGGCTATAACTGAACAATTTCCCATTGAGTCTAAATGGTACAATGGCATTCTCACCTATTTTCTCACTTAAGAGATGCCATAAGAGCTAGACTATAGGAAGAAATAACAATTTCTTCACCAGGTGAAACTTTTCATGGAGATTAATAGGCACCTTTACAAGGTGTGCATCAATGGCCTATTTTTTTGGTGTGTCCCTAATGCTGATCAACCGTGTATTCTTGAGGATGCTCATGAGGGTCCTTATGGGGGCTACTATGCTAGGAGATGCATGACCATTAAGATCCTGATGGTAAAGTATTATTGGCCAATACTTTTTAGGGATTCTCACCAATTTGTCCACTCTTGTGAATGCTACCAACAAGATGGTAAAATGACAACTCAAATGAAGGAACCTTAGTAGTAGATTCAACCACTAGAACCTTTCAACAAGGTATTGACTTCATGGGTCTTATCACACCCATGTCAAATGGAAAGGCGTACATCATAGTCATTGTTGACTATTGTATGAAATGGGTCAAAGTAGTAGCTATCACTAACTATATATCTTCTACTACTACTTGGTTTGTACAATAGAATGTTGTAAATAGATTTGGTGTGCCACGTGCATTAATTTCTAATAATGGAATGCACTTTATAGGCACTACCTTTTGGAAGCTCATGCAATGCTTAGGAGTTAAGCATAAATTAACAACACCTTATCACCCCATGAAAATGGTCAAGTAGAGGTTGCCAATAGGGAGATCATAAAGATTCTAACAAGTATTAGCAAATATAGGAGAGATTGGAGCATAAAACTCAATGATGCCCTTTGGGCCTACTGCTCAACATGGAAACTCCCTATTGGCTACTCTTCCTATGAGTTGGTGTATGGAAAATTATCAACACTACCTATTCAATCCGAGCTCAGTACACTTTCAACAGTCTATAACCTTGACCTTGACTTAAGTCTAGCATGAAAAGAAAGATTAATGAATCTCAACTTGCTAGAAAAAAATCGAATTGCACAAGGCATTTAGCAAAAAATGCCATGACCTTAGAATTATGAAAGTCAAATTTCAACCAAGAGATAAGGTCCTCTACTAGAACCCCACACACATGCCTTAACAAACTAAGTTCCAGAAATTGTGGCAAGGACCTTGTATCATTTATGAAACCTTTCCTTCTGGGGCCATGTTAATCTACAAACCTAAAAGCCTAAATAGAAAACAATTGGTCAACATGCATAAATCAAACCTTTCAATGAGCATAAGAAAGCCAATGGTCAACCACACTTGAGATTTTTTGGATCTCCTCTTTTTAACTTAGTCATGGAAGAGATGGCCATCCATGTTGACTATATAAGTGGCTCCTCAGTTTTTCATCTTTTTGTTTTACACCTTGTTATTTGTTATTTTATGCCTTCTTTATATTACACCTTTTTTTTATGTTATTAATGTTTTCTAATTTTTGTTTTACAAAATCATTAGTATATTTCATTTAAATATAATATTTTATAATTTTTTAATATATTTTTATTTATTTTGGTGTGATTTTCTTATTGTGTTTTAATAATAACTTGCCTTATTGCCAACTAAGTGCAATGTGGTTTGTTCGATGTGGGCATGTGCTATCCCATTACTTGATTGTTGGTGTCTGGATTCTAACTTTGAATTTTGTTACTAATAACTAAGGCATGGTTTCTTTTTCATGAAATAAGTAGTGAGTCCACAACATCCACCCATCCACAAACTTTACGGTTTTCCTTGTTCTGGAAGTATGAGGTTCCTTTTCATTAATAAAAATTTAATGAACTTGTGACCTTGGTAGTTTCTCAACTTGAAAAGGATTCAAAGATTTGAATAGGATGTGACTTCAAGGGGACTCATTACTCTTTGTTCCTTTCTGCTTACTTGGATGCATGTGTGTTTTCATGGATTTCTTACCATTCCATGTCGACCAATAACAAAAAGGTGAATAAGTCTTTGCATGGTGTGGTTCCCATTTAAAAAAAATGATCTAAATTCAAAGCACACCCCTTAGACAAAATAAATGGGCTATAAGCATTAGTTATGGGACTAGAAAGACATGTTACCCATGTGTGAAGGTCTCCTCTAACTAAGGCCCTTTCTTACGTCTTGCTTCTCTTTTCTTCTTAAAATAAGAAACGGTGATTGTTCTATGGGAGCACTCTTATGTCTCAAGGAGGTGGACTAGTCTTAGAGTGATGATGTGGAGTCACTGAATATGGTTAGGTTTTGGTTTGAACTAAGGATGGATTTTATTCAATCATTTAACTACAAATTCATAAGGGATTTTATGTGACCTTAATTAAGAACTCCATTCCACTTTCTCTCTCATCCATCTATTGTTTCGATGCCTCACCTCATTGTTGATGTTCATGTTCTTGTTTGATATCTTGGTTTGATGCGTCAAAATTCTTAGTAAGTTTCTTCCACGTTTTCGTACTTAACTTTCTATAACCATTAATCACCCATGGGGCCCACAGACTTCTTGGTTTGAGGTTATGCAAGGGTAACAAGGGCATGTGCCTACTTTGGGAAGGGCCCACTTGCATACCTTTTGGTTGGGTTAGTTAAGTTATTTACCCTTAGGCATTCTCATAATCAAATCCTTTTGTGTGCCCCATCGAAGACATCCAATTGTGCATATTTTAACAATTTTTTTAAGTAAAATCCTCTTTTTATTATTGTGAATCCTTTAATCCTCTTCAAGCATTTCATCATATTTAGGCTTTTCAAAATTTGATAATGGATTGCTTATTGATTTCACCCTATTTTTCAATCTTATTGCTAACACTATTAAAGGAATCAATCCACCATAATCCTAACCTAGCCAAGTGTAACTATTGATGAGACAAGATATCTAAAATCTATCCATTACACATTGCACACTAATTCACGATTTTGTTGTGATTGTAGTGGGAGGCATGAACTAGAAGTGGGAATGTCTTCACCAAAGAAGTGATGAGGATCCTTCATGATCATTGAATCTTCTCCCTTGCTCTTTAGCTGCCAAAGGAGTTGGATGTTAGTTTTGGCCAGGGTGTTCAATTCTACTATCATGAAAACCCAATTTTGTAAAATATTGTAAATCTGTACACTTGAGCACTTAGATTCTATTTGTTTCATCTAAGTTAGTTTACATATTAGTCAATAACCCCATACCTTTGCAATATTTTGTAAGGGACATGTTCCTCCTTTTATTCACTCAAGGACAAGTTTTCATTCGATTGTGGAGGGTATGATGAAGTGTATTTTATGTAGCTCCAATATCAAATATCTGATATTGGAGCCCTAATATCAGATACCTAATATTAGGGGTCATGAAGTGATGTGAGATATCCAATATCACAGAATGTGTCGGCCCATAAATATAGTGCTTGGGCACACAATTTGGGAGAGTTTTTGTCATAGCATAGTAAAGATTTTGCAGTTTCTTTTCTCCAAAGTTAGAATATTTTCCAAAGTGCACACCACAGAAGTCATTGAGTGTATGGATCTTTATTTGAACACTATTGCACTTGAGCATAGTAGTCTGTGCAGTAGTAAAGATGAGCTATTTGATAAACCTTGTAGCACCTTGGCTAGTTTAAATATTTTATTCATGCATTTAATGCTTTGTGCAATTTCCTTTAATGCTTCTAGGTAATTAAGCTAGTTAGATTAAATAACAATTAATTAAGCACATAAGTAGAACCACTTCAAGCATGTGCATGATGCTTGGTAATCCCAACAATGCTTAACGTTTGGTAACCTAGTAGTGTTATACGTGTTCAAGATGTGTATGGAAAGTGGGACTGGATACTTATGTTAGGATTAGTTAGCTGTAGCTAGTTAGATTAAGTTATCAATTTAATCATTTTATTCTATAGCTCATTATTTATCCTTGGGTCACTTAAAATATAAAACATAAAAAATGATAAAAATTAGATGCCTCAATTGCACTTAGCCATACCCTTGGCATTTCATAAGTGTAATTGGGAGGACAATGATTGTAACGATTAGATTTCACTTCCTAGAACTAGTGTAGTTGAAGACTTAAGGTCTATGGAATTTGACCGGATCGCACATGAATGCTTGTGATTCATATGGTTGAGTGTAGGGTTATTCGCTGCCCATCAACAAGGCTTGATCTTACTTCTCAATTTCTTCCTTAGGAATTAACTCCAATAATTTGCTAACTTGGAAAAATTGAATATCATACCAAATACAACTTAGGGTCTTAATGAAGAAGGATGTTAACCCATCTTTGTTAGTCATGATAACATAATTGTGAATTGCAGTTCTTGATGAATAATATCCATTAACATTATTTGTTATTAGGGATTCTATTTATCTATTGAATGTTTGAACTAGGAAGAATATGTATTGGCTAATGGAATGGCATGGTGAACTGATGGGAACATCTTCTTTAAATTGGGTTTCTCTTCTAAAGGTTCTTTCACACTTCCATATTTTAGAAATTAATGAACTTCACTTTTAACATTTGCATTGAAGTCTTAACAGAGGATAAGTGGCACTAGGTTGAGATCAACATGGGTTAGATATAACTTGTACTTAAAGATTTCCTTGATTTGATTAACCAAATAAGATGCTTGACAAATTTTGACATTTGGACACATTGGTTTGATGATCAAATGTGTGTTGACCATACATAAATGTCTTCTTGATAACTACATTTTAAATACCAATGTCAAGGTTATGTGGCTTCTTTGGAATCTTGATATTTCTTTCTTTCCCACGACTTCAAGTTTTGAAAATGATGTCTTCTAAACTTCATTTGAAACTCTATATCAACTTGAAGTTGGCTCTTCTATAGACGATTTTGCAACCATCCATCCATATTGTGGTTTCTACAGTAGGCTAATCGGTATGACTCATAGGAAAAACCATCACATGAATCTTTTTGTTTGTAGATACCATTGTATCCCAACTTTTTCAAATTAACTTGGAAGTGATATAGGAATTCCCATGGCAAGACTTCTTATAGACATAAGACATCAACATTCATGTTTTGAAATTTTGCTAGGATATGTGGATATTACTACTTATGACAATCTAAGGTCCAATGTGGACATATTGAATGTTGTTTTTCATTAGCTAGGGACCTTCCAAGCATATTGTACATTACAACCCTCATGCTTTGATTCTTTGTTGGCATATCCTTCATAGGTATCATGTGTCTTATTCAGAAAAGGTTATGATTCTCCATGAGATTCAATGTTTGTTACATGAATGATCTACTTGTAGGTTGAATTAGTATACATCTTTCTTGCATTTCTACTATACCAAGTGAGTCTCCAACTTCTTGATTCATTAGGTTGGTATTGGTTTTTTTTTGTTTCCTATACTCATAATGTCCTTTCTACCTTCCTTAGGACATTGACTCTAGTAGTGTTATTAATGATCAACTAGGAGTTAATGACCTATGTCTAACTATGTGCATTAGTCACCTAGTTTTAAGATCCAAGATGGCTAAAAAAGGTTAGATTTATTAGTCCCAACAATTAGATTATTAGGCATGGTTAGTTAGTCTAGGTTACAGCCTTACTAAGGCATGATTTAAGATATCACCTAATTATTAGCTACTTAGATGACCAATCTCATATAATTGTTTGATGGGTGGTGGATTAATCCAACATCCAACCATACAAGTCACGAGTGTTCATGCATGACCGAATCATAATTAGTAGATGTTCAATGTTATTATGCTAGTAATTGAGTTGAAGTTCGAGATCATTGTCTTCCCAGTTGAGTTAGTGAAAACTACGCGTATGTTTTAACTCACAGTGAGGTATATGATGAACCAATGTTGTTTGGGCTCTTATAGCTCCTAGTTGTAAAAATGGTGAAAAGTATAGCTAACTAATGAAAGCATAAATCTATTCTAGCCTATCATGATGGATAACTATTCTTGATTCACTGGACACACCTTGGGCTCATGTAATTATCACTAGGATTACCAACTATTATGCTACTAGGTGAACCAAGCAATAATACTACTAGGATTACCAAATGATCACACTTAGCACTCGAAATTAGTCGTATTTATACTGCTTACTATTAACAAGTAAAAATAAAGTGCTTGAAAAAGTAAAGTATTAAGCTAGTAAAATAGTAAACATTATGTTAAGTAAACAAAAGAAACTAAGTGGATGCTGCAATGATGGAAAACAGTCTTGATCTTTATTGTTGTTACACTTGTGCCCAAGTATAACTCATTCAAATAAAGACACCATCCAACTATCACACATTACATTGTGGACATTTACTATCACTAAGTTTAAGTCTAGGAAATCAAATTGCAATGGTTCTATTACGAGATGAATGGAAAGTTATTGGATTGTGAATCTAAGTATCATATTTGTTGGGTTGCACACATCCTAAGACATTACATCAACGATGATGTATGATGAGTAGTGACATTGTATCAACAACATTGTTGGTACGATGTCGTTCATGATCAAAATTTTACTCTATTACCATTAGATTCAAAAGATTGAGTAATCACTATTCATATATTAAGAACAGATATTGAATGCTCAAATAGTGCTAAATTAGTTTTTTAAGACTCTTAAAGCATGGTTTAGGGATAATGATTAATAACTAATTTTTGGAGTTCTATAGGGTAGATTTGACTTTACCATTGCGCTCGGGAGATTGAAATCTACTAGAAGTAACTCTTTGATCACTAAAAAAGCTTACAAAATCAAAAGTTATGCATTTTTAACTAGTGTTTAGGCATGAATTTTGGGACTTCCTAAGAGTTTCTTAAGAGGTCACCCATCTCTAGGATAAGCATGCTTGATTCCAAAATTTTTATCTCAACTTCTACTAAACTAATGGTTTAATCAAGTTTCACATGAACTAGTAATTTAAATTTGATTTTTCTATTTAGGATTCCAACTAAAAAATTTTCTTTAGGTGATAGAATTTTCTTTATCAATTGATAGACTTATTTTTGACAAATCTTTTCTATCATTGGCTGGTAGGAGCTTATGGTTGTTGTGGCAAGATCATTGCGAAAGAGATATAATAGAGGTGGACTTCAAGGGACAAGCAACTATGGCAGAAAAATCATAGAGGGTAACAAGGATGGGTTTGTTGGGGCCAAAGCAAGCATTATTTAATTAAAAAAATTCATTAAGTGTTTAAATTTTTATTAAGGCTACTATGTTTGGTGTAGGCTTCTTGGGGTACTAGTGTAATCCTTGGGTGCTAGCACCACCTCTCAAGCTATGCTCCCAAAATTTGTTTTTAAGTGTTTCATTTTTAAAAAAGATTTTGAGGTATTTATAAATTGTATTAGTTGATTAAGCAACCTAGGAACTTAACTAGGTGGCTAATAGGAGAGGAGTTAAGAGTTGGACTTTAGTAAGTGGGAGGTCTCTAGTTTAAGCCCAAGCCCAAAATTTCAACTTTCAATTTAAAATTAAACTTTAGAAAATTTTTAAATTTTAAATTTTTATTAAAGAAAATGATGATATCTCTTAAATTGCTACTATTGGAATCATCTCGACATTCACTACACATTGGATAGGGTTTTGGAAAAAAAAATACTAAGTTAAACTTCTATAATTTTGAAAGACTAAAATGATCCTTTTTTTTTTTTTTTGCAAAATTAACCTTAAAAGATAGATATATGGATGACATGAAGACTTTTAAGTGACTTAAGCTTGATTGTAATTGATAAACTAATTCTGGGACTACAATTTAACATATATACCTTAACAATTTCAATGTCATTCTAGTGTAGACATATCCTCCAGCATTATGCCTATACCAAAACAAAGTACTAGTGGAAATATTACTAGGATATAGTAACACAACCTTAACTATTAGACTTAGGTTTCTCCTATGAATCTATGTTATGTAGGATTGAGGAAATCTTATGGTTAGGTTGAATCTCATAAACTCACAGATGTATATGTCCTATATAAGGTTAGGTAATAGTGAGTTACAAGGTTCAAGTATTTAAGAAAAATTGGGTTCATATTGAAACAATGTCCATAAAAAGCAAGATCTTATTATAAAGCAAAGTCCTAAAATATTTAGGCTATGGTTACTACCTTCATAAAAGAGACATAGGGATAACCTTAGTCAGTCAATTGAAATTGTAACAATACTACAAGATGGATAAGAGCTACCTGAACTAATGTTACTCTTGTCTTACCAAAGCTTCTCACAATTGATATACCTTATCATGCATAGTTAGATCTCCTTGAATTCTGGTTAGGGATATCCATGAAAGTTTCTAGGAAGATATCTTCTTGATTACATAGTCCATCTTGAACATGGCGCATCATTGGCGATGGATCATGGTTCTTCCTAAATTGTGGCTAATCATCTATCATTAGACTGTAATCAACATTTGATTCTAGTTAGCCCTTGGATTGTGGTTTACTCTAATATCAATTATGATATCCCATCCTCAAATGTCAAGGCAAACATCAAGTATACATAACATTCAATATTATGTGTAAAGAGTACAGTAGGAAAGATATATAAGAAAATGAAAAGAATGCTTTGTTAATATAGAAAAAGTATATATGGGTTATGGTTTGAGGATTCTTTGTGATTATCTTCCTTTAGCATCTATCCCCTAGAGGCAATCCAATACTGCCACCATGGTTAGGCCTAATCCTAGCCACAGCTAATCACCTTCCTATCTTGCTTCACCTAGAACTCATTTCTTGTTATTGTTGGCTTTGCAACTACATGCTAGCATGACCTTTAATTCCCACGTATAAATACCTCAAGTCAAACCCCCAAAGGTCACCTCAAGAAACATGCTCATTATTATAATGCACCATTTCGAGTCTTGTTACAACTTGTCCTTTTAGGTCTTATTACACTAATTACATCATTTGTTATAGAGCAACATCGTATTTTTTATGAAATAACACCGTTTGGGAATGGGGACGTGCCAATCTTACACTAAAGTATACACTCGTAATAAAAAAATTTTATGGTCTATTTCTGTTATATCCAATGGTGTTTAGCCACTTTATTTAATATATTTTTATTTTCCATGACATAAATATGCTCCTAAATATTTTTTGACTATAGACATAATAAAATCTTCATTTTTAGTTTCATAATATGAATCCCACTTTAGTATAAAAGAGAAAATGTTGGTTTATAGCCTAATGCCTATTGAAAGCTTTGTCCTTTATATGTTGTATATTTCCTATGTAGGAAGAAATGATCATTAGAGCTAAGATCCATTGGATTAGAAACAAGAAAGAGAGTTAGGAAAGGATTGCTAAGAGACTTGTGTAAGCAAACCTAGATCATAGGTTTAATTGTACTAAGTAATGATGAATTCAGATAAAAATTTGTAAAAAGAAATTTTGCATTCCTTATGAATACAATTAAATACATTTAGTTTAGTTACTTGTTAGGAACTTCAATAGACTTTAAAATAATGAAAATTGAGTACAATTTCGAGGAAGTACAAACTTCTCAAAATTAAAGAGAATAGAAAATCATAAGAATACAGAAATCTTGAAAGAAAATGAAAAAGTATAAAATAGACAAACTAATGTAATGTTATGTAGGATGAATATGGAGCCTTAACAAAAACATTTTTATAAAAAGAAAATACATTAGGTTTAACATATAGAAGAATTATGAACTTCAAAGACATACCTTTCTCTCAAAAGATAAAACAAAATCATCATCAATCTTATCCCATTGGTAAGAAAACAAGGTTTCTTTCACAATTTGCCACTATTATGAGCTCAAATGTGATAAATAACTAATTTTAACAAATTTGCTTTTAACCCTTTCTTCTCATTTCTTTTAAGGTCTTCCCATGTGATAGTGTTTCCTACAACGGTGATGCAATAATCATTTTAAAGACTTTATTTAACATAAAATCTGACGAAAAGACTTTATTAATATAAAATCGGACAAAAAGACTTTATTTAATATAAAATCTGACGTCTTCGTCGTTGCTTTCATTTTCCGGGCACTCAAATCCGACGTCGTCGTTGCTCTCATTTTCCAGGTCCTCAAATCCGACGTTGTCGTCGTTGCTCTCATTTTCCAGGGCCTCAAATCCGACGTTGTCGTCGTTGCTCTCATTTTCCAGGTCCTCAAATTCGACGTCGTCGTTGCTGCTTTCATTTTCCAGGCCCTCACGATGAAAGCCGATCGAGCCACCTTTACTGCTTTTATCCTTTAGCACGAAGAGTCTCAACCTATGCACGGTTTCTGATGTAGAATGAAAGCCTCTGCTTTGAAGCAGAGTGTTTAGGGGAGAAGGAATTTCTTCTTCAGTTTTTGGTCTGATTTGTTGCAGTTTTCTTGAATGTACCTTCTTACCTTTCGCTAATATGGAGATTGACATTTCATATAGATTAGCCACTGCTGCTTCCAGATCACGGTCAACCCCAGGATATGCCAGGAAGCTATGTTTACTATTTTTTGGCTGCTGCAGGAGCAATGAATGGTCATCCATGAAAACGCACCCTCTTCTCTTCCATGTCAAACCTGTCTCTTCCTCCTGTTTAAAACATCCCAAAGACAACTTTAATTCAGCTATTATAGTTGAAAGGTTCAGATAATCATTATTCATCAGCTGTTAAAGGAATTATACAAATCAGGATAAATTTACCATAATACAGGTGTTGCAATGACGAGAGATCTTGGTTATTTGGCAACCTGCAATGTCGAGTGCTGAAAAATCATAAATCTGTAGCTGAGAAGGCAGTTCAGTCCATGCCCGAGACATCAAGCGCTGCTTTCCAAGTTCTGAAACAAAGATGTTGCGTATCTCAGAAGCCCATGTTCGGCTTTGTTCTCTCCCTCCGCCATCCAGAAATATGATACATCCTTCCTTTACACTTGCTTCGTAGTTTGGATAGCGAACACGATCTTGAAAATTAGCGGTAGCGATGTCCTTTTCTGCGTAAACGTTCAAGTCAAAATCGCCCCTTTCAATGTTGCAGGTGTCGGTGTCGCCTCCTACATCAACATGGATTTCTTCCGCCCCGAAATCGAAACGCCTAAAAGGTGTAATACATCTTGGGACCCGAATCTCGGTCATAGGGAGAGGAATATGGTCGGGGAAGTCATCAGCGTAAACGCTTGAGACACAACACACCGCCATTGCATGTGCACGAAATAAGAGAGAAGGGACATGTGCATGCTGTGCAAGTTCATGAATGAAGAATGAAGGCTTATCTGGGCTGCTATCTAGCACATGTCTGATCCTTTCTTTCACTGCTGCAAGAAATAGCGGGCTCGTTTTCGCATTTATCACCTGCATTCAACGTAATTGACCCCACCAGGTCTCTATTATAATCCACTCTCCATTCATAAATGGATAACTCACGTTCGTACATGTGCCAAACCTGCGAATTAAATTAACAATCGAGTTGCACTTACCTCATCACCGTCCTCATCGGCCGCACCTGCTGGTTGGTACCAGCAGAATTTTAAATTAGTAGGCAGGTGTTCCACATGGTCTTCAAAAAACCGTAACTGGTAACGCCCACCCGCGAAGAAGTCAGGCAAAAAGCGGAAAGCGGCAAAGCCGCCGACTGTCAGTTTGCAGATATTTGAAAGCTCAACAATGCTCTTGAGATTCATACATCCTTCAATTTCAAGGTTTCCAAGATTCCTGAGGTTTGAAATCCCAACAATGCTCTTGAGGTTGCCACAACCGCGTACGGTAAGATGTGTTAGATTAAGCAATCCTTGTAGGTGGATTGCTTCCACCATCCAGCAATATTCCACATCCAGGCTTCGAAGACAATAAAGATTCTGGAGCGAAGAGGGGAGTCCTGTCAGAGCAAGGCAATTGTTAACTGTTAAACTTGTTAGAGCTGGTAAGTTGCCAATGGTGTCTGGCAACTCTTGCAAATTGCAGCACCATCTAAGGGAGAGGCTTTCTAAACATGAAAGACTGCCGAGACTTTCGGGAAGCATTTGGAGTCTGAAGCAACAGGAGAGATTCAGCGATCTAATATACCGATTATTACCTACAAAGTGGGGCAACTCTCGTAAATTCCAGAAGCCTTGGAGACTCAGCCCCCTGACTTTACAGGGAAAGGTCATATTGCCGGCAGCTTCGAAGAAATGAATGGCTATGAACCTAAGACTTTCTTGAGATGCAATACTATCAAGGTATCTCTTGTTTTTTTTCATGTGGATGTCTTGGACAACCTCGCGCAGCAGCCATCTGAGATTGTGTGGCTGCGGAACTTGAGAATGCCATCTTGAATAATTTTTCCAAAAATCAAAGTTTGGGTGCTCCGCGTTACCGATTCCATCAAACCAGGAATCTGCAACCTCCCTATCATTATCATAGTCTGTTGACAAATTCCAGGCCGCCCCGCTCGCGGGCTGTAGCCCTTGGACATGCTCTGGTGAGATTCTTAGTTTGCGACAGCCGTACACAGTTACAGCACATAAGCTTGCCAAGCATTGGAATGATTGTGGTAGCCTTTCCAAACCATTGCAACAGTTGATTTTCAGCTCTTGTAGTTGTAACAGTTTCCCAAACGATTCTGGCAATGACACCATTGCGTCACAATGACGCATATCCAAGGAAATTAAATTTCTTAAGTCTCCAAAAGACTCTGGCAACTGTTTCAATGATTTGCAATTGTACACGTAAAGATATTTCAATGCTTTCAGCTGCCCAAAGCTACGTGGAATAATTTTCAAAGACGTGCATTCATCAAGATATATGGAAGACAACTGCTGCAGTTTCCCAATTGACTCGGGCAATGACACCACTGCAAAACAATTACTCATTTTCAAACTACGTAAGCTTGTCAGTCCTCCTAGAGTCTCAGGCAACTGTTCCAATGCATCGCATCCCCGCAATTGGAAATCTTTCAATCCATGTAGCTGGCCAAAACTTTCTGGAATCAATTTCAAAGATGCGCATCGATCCAGATTAATGGAAGATAAATGCCTAAGCCTTCCGATCGTTTCTGGAAGCCTTTCCAGTTTTATGCAACGCGGTATAATCAATTGTCTCAGTCTTGATGGAACCTCCTGTTAAATGCAGGACATTAGATTTTTATCGAATGGGATACCAGTCTCACCACATTACTGTTTCTTTTCTCAGAAAGAAATAAGGAAAGATTTTCATTTTGAAAAATATAGGTAAAATTAAAACATGGTTGCTAAAGTCGAACAAAACGGATTTTAACTTTTAAGTTATTCTCAAATTGCCTCTGACGGATTACTTGTGTAAATATATACTATACAAGTTATTTTGTTTCGGAGTAGAGGCCAGTTATTGAAACAGATAACTAAAATAATGAAAATTACGTAAATCATGCAATGTTATTAAAGCCATCCTGCAACTACACTCTATCTTTAATTATGGCCTCATGCTGTTTTATTTATGTTTATAGCTATTAACTTGTAGTTATAATTTTTACCAAGATTTAAAATAATAAGAGGAAAATCAGGACATTTTAAAACTTTGGAATGGAGCACAACTTTAAAAGTTGATTGCATTTTAAAAACTTTAGCAATAGACTCTCACAAATCAATTTTAAATTATCATAACATTGCATTGAAAACCTGGAATAGAACACAATTTTAAAAGTTACTGCATTTTTTAAAACTTAGCAAATAGGCTCTTGCTAGCCAATTTCTAACCCTAATAGAAGTCCATTATTAAATACGAATTCTAAATGGTGTTGTGCATAGATGTATCAACTTCTCACATGTTTTAAACATAGTGTCCAAGGGATCTCATGATATAGAAAATAGTCCATTTCAACTATAATAATCTCTTTGATACTTTGGAAAGATCACCTTGGTCAACATATCAAACAAAAATAAAACCTAGCGTAATTAGTATTTGTGAATCAAATTTGGGATATACAAAATTATCATAGATCTAAAAACATACATTTTTGGTAATTAATTAAATAATCTAATACGTTCAATACAATGACCATGTGGGATCAAAATTTCCAAAGATGATAATTTGTTGAACACATCAGTAGACCATTGATGAGACACGAATTGCACAAGTCGCGATATCGCATCCCCTGTGATATCGCATACGCGATATTGCGTCGTTTCCTACGATATCGCGTACGAGATATCGCGGTCCGTCGCCAAATTTATAAATAAGAGGCAACACTCCCCTCATTCATAGGAATAGGCGTAAAGTAGCGAAGCTTTGGCGGATTGATCACCCCAGAGATAGAATATTTTCCATGTGCCCGCAGTAGGAGTCCCCCAAGTGAACGGTTCTTTATTCGAGCAGCTTTGTACCTGAACGCAAGTTGTGTACGGCAATAAAGA
>MNCI01014592.1:368455-382946 GCA_015680685.1 Gnetum montanum
AACGATTAGCGTTTGGTAGCCATAGTTGCACAGTTCAGGGTGTGTACAGTAAGTGGGAACGGATGCTAACGCTAGGACTTAGTACTGTAGTTAGAGTTAGTTTTAGCTTCTCAACCCTTCACCTGTTAGCTTAGGAGATAAATCGTAAAATACCAAAAAAATCATATACTTGGGACTTACTTAACCATACACCGTGACAATAACAAGTAAGTCTGGGAAGACAACGAATGATTAACCCTAAGTGTTTCTTGTGGCGTTTAGGCATTTAGTCTGCGGAGTTCGACCGGATCACGCATGCTACGCTCGTTTTGTATGGTTGAGTGTAGGGGTACCTCGCCACTCATCAACCATGGACATTAATCTTCATACAACAAGCCCCAACCTTCTAAAACTAAGCTTAGTGCTTTCACCTTAGGGAACTTGATAACAAAACTAAGCTTAGTGCTTTCACCTTAAGGAACTAGATAATGTTGCTCTTTGGTCACTTGCTTCTTGTGTAAAAAAGCAATTAAAAATAATAATTTTACTTGAAAATGTGAAGCCAAATATCATCATTATACTTGATAAAGGCAAATTGCCATTCATACTAGTTCATAGGATAACATATGTTTGGCATTGAAAGGATACCATATGCAACTACCATGGCCTAGACATAAATTTTCATCTTTAACTATGCTCCTTCCCAAGTCAACCACCACATCATGCATATGTAAAACACCATGATAAAGCCTTAGTTATAGTATGCTTGTGATTGAGCCCCATGATTATTGATTATGGTATTGTGATGGACTTCCAGATGATGACTTGATAGGCTTGTGATGATAGCATGACAAGTGTTGGCATTTGATCTTGGTGATGTGGATGATAGTTTAGTTGTGGCCATGTCATGCCATGTGATGCAATGTAATATACTTGTTTGACATGAGATATATTGACCTTGCTGCAAGTTACTTAACATACCCCACACCTTTTCTCTAACACATCACCAAACCTTCCATCTATAGGGTACATGTAAAGGCTCTCACTAAGTCTTGTACTAATCCCTTTGTTATGTAGGTGATGAAGCTAAGAGATCAAAAGCCCAATGGACTTGAGGTAGGTGTTTGAGACTTTAGTTCCATGTTCTAATCCTTTCTATTATATGTCTTTATGAGAAAGGTGAATATATTTGCTGATGAATATATGAGAGACATATTTTTGCTAAATATATGTCTCTAGCATTGTGCTAGAGAAGCGACTATGTAGAAAGAGACTAGGGTTTGAGAGTTGGGGGCATTCTACATTGTAGAGTCATTTATGACTAGGTTTAGAGAGTGATAGGCAACGATGGTGATGGCTGGAAAGTTAAGGAGAGTGAGAAAGAAAGTAGAGGAGGCTAGCTCAAGCCATGTTGATTTAGTGGCAAAAAACATGAAAGTTCTTTCTAGTCACAAATTTATCATATTGTTGAAATTAAATTCTATGATTGTTGAGGCCATAGTCTATCTTAAATTCATCCTCAATTTCTTGGCAACTTGGGTCTCAAGAGTCGTGTGGTGTACTCTAAAGAGTGATGCCATAAAAAGCTCTCCTTTCTCTCATGTCATACATAAGCCACCCTTCATCCAATTGGAGTCAAAGCCTCCCCTTGGTTCTAATGCTTAACTCCTCTACCTTTCTTAAATGCCTTGGCCCCTTCAACCATGCATGAATTAGTTGTCATGCCCATGAGCCTTGCTATTTTCTTCATCTTAGGCATCTCTTTATGATGACCCTACTACTAGAAGAACTTGATTTTGTCATGGCACATGTTGCATAAGTGCAACATAGAGAATGCTATGGAGTAGGATAGCTTTTTGTTAAGTAAAGGCTACCATCTTCCAACCTCCTATTTGAGGATGCCAACTACACACCCTTCTTAGTGCATGCTTCTTCACAAACTCTACTCTCCTACAACCCCTTATTTGAGGGTGTTGATCCTACCTTTACCACCATCTCATCTTTGCATGTTCTCTTAGCATTGTCCTATCTCCAACCCATGTTAATTTGCTTCAACCTACACCTCCTCTAATTGTCACCTACACATGTAGAGCTAATCTAGCCCCTACCCTTACTAATGTCACTCTCTAGCTCATCCAACTCACCCATTAACACCCCGTATGACATCAAATTGACAAACCCCCTATTGTAATACCAACCTTCTCCTAAAACTAATCCCTTATCACTCCACCACAACCACTACCCTCTTTCCCATAGAAATAAAATCTTCTAGCCTACACTTGTCCTCTTCCCAATCCTATGAAGGAACTACTAACTAAACATAATTGCTGCAATGCCTAGGTCATGAAGTTTTGGATGTTTGATTACACCATTGGCTCCTTTAACTTGTACCAACCTTCTTAGCCTACTAATGCTCTTGTTTTCTTGAAGGATCAATTTGGGGTTGCTCTTCACTCAAATGATATTGAGACTTGTGATTACTACTACTATATCTACTACTATATCTAACCCATTAATCTTTGAATGATGACTGTCTCAAATCAATAGCTTTCTTGAGATTATTGCTCCACGTGGCTATATCGACACCAGCCATGCTCCATAGTCATTTTTATCTCTATTGTAGGTCTAGTAATTAGCTATCACCATGTCACCTACCGTTCAATGAATGACTTATCTTTGGTTGCCTTTCTAGTACTAGAATTTTATTTTTAAATTTTTACCTTTTAAATTCTCAAATTAATATGTCATGCATACATTGATCTTGGTGGCCCTTTTTCCTTGTAAACTTTCCCATGTTACTATATTCTTGTTTATCATTGCCAAGTGGCTCAATGTGCTTGGACCTTTTAGTCCAATTTTGTACATTTACTTAATTTAAGAAATTGGTTTTTTAGTTTTTTCTCAAAAAAGAAAGATCACCATTGAGTGTCATGGTAGCATTGGTATATAGAAAGGCCATAATTAGATCCTGCATGATGTTAGGATGTCATTTCTATGTAAAAAGGTTACCGTTGACGTACTACCTCTTACATGATACTATAGTGAGATTTCTATATAAATGTCAATATTGTAGGACTTACATGACATTATGGTTACATTTCTATGTAAAAATGTCACCATTGAGGTTCTTCCATGGTACTAATGTGGCATTTCTATGTATAAAGGTCAATATTAGTATTGTATAGTTATTAAATCATGCATATCATTTCTAATATTAACATGTGACTTATTGGTTTTAGAATGTCCAATCCCAATGGAATAACCATTAAGATATAAAAGCTAGCAAATTAAAAATAGTTTAATATGGAAAGGTGGTATTTGTAGAAATGTTACAATAGTATTGGTGTCATGTTGCACTTGAGATAATATTGGTATAAATACCATGGTGTTTCCATTAGGTAAATGTGGCATTTATTTCCATTTAGATGCATTTCTACAAATGTCACCATAAAACCCAATTCTTGTAGTTGTCCAATATGTCATCTACAATACCAAATGCATGAAGAAATTTTGGGATGCCCTACTTAGCATGCTCTAAGAATTTTCCATCTATCCCTTCTAGGTTTTTGGTCTATCTTATGATGCATCACAAAGGTAGCCACATTTATCAAAATTAATGATCATCTTGAAAAGAAGGGAACAAATACTTTGCGATTTACGTTAGTTAATTCAACAACCACTATCTTGCTCAATCATGCAATAATTGCTTAGATCCTTGGTGTTAATGATAACTAGCTCAAGTTATTAGCTCATTATCTTGTTAGGTAAGAGGTTACCAATTTGAGTCACATAGTTAGTAGTATAGCCCCAATTGTGGCTACCAATATAAAACTAAAAACCAAAAATAGTTAAGACATCATTATATTCCTCTATAATTCTTTTAATGTATTGCATTGACTATATGTCTTTGGGATTATCTTTAGTCAAATTATTTCAGGTTTCAACATCTTGCCCTCTTTCCATGATATCTTAGTACATCGTATAATGGTATTATAATGGCAATAGTTTGGAATGTTTCAATTAGTTGGTTGATGTTACCCACACACATCACAACATGAAGGATCCAATGATTGTTGATTTCAACACAAAAAAATAGGATGAAGTTTATGTTGATCCTTTAATGCCTCCACCACCATCCCCTTTCTATTAGATCAACTTTATTTTTGAGAACACCTATGAAATTTTCTGCAAGTTTCATGTTTCCCTTCCAAGTATATGGGAAAGGTGGGGATTATTAGAACTAGCTAGATGACTATTTGCACCTTGGGGACATACAGTCAACAAGAAACTTAAGTAGTACTTTTATAACTTAGTGTTACCCATTGAAATCAAACCCATAATTTAAACTTTTCAAGTACATGAGATCCTATACAATATGGATAAGGACATTTTTATTAAGGCTCATCCAAACAAAGAGGTGAAAAGTGTGTTTTTTTTTTGCCTCAATACAAAATGCTTTTGAAGTGATTCACATTAAAACTAGTTGCCAT
The DNA here is from genome assembly GCA_015680685.1 of Gnetum montanum. Classification (NCBI taxonomy): domain Eukaryota; kingdom Viridiplantae; phylum Streptophyta; class Gnetopsida; order Gnetales; family Gnetaceae; genus Gnetum; species Gnetum montanum. The sequence continues at coordinate 372,925 of MNCI01014592.1, forward strand.
AAGCTACTACTTGTACATGATGACCATTTCCACAAATGTTTCTAACTTTATAGGATTTTCTATAGATATGCTTACAAAACTAGTTAATAGTTCCTAAGGAATGAGGATTTTAATAGCAATCAATAATTCTACTTGTCAATCTTTTATTTATTAGGTCCTTCATTTATGCCTTTTGATCTACATTAGAGAGCATTCTACTGATTTTATCTCTATATTTCATATTATTCTAAGAGATGTTATAGGCAAAAATGTTCTATTCATGCATCAATGAATTTAATTATTAGTTGAGACAGCTATCTAAAAGCCTAGCACTTTGGCTTTTTAAATCCCTCTCATTTAACAATCTAATACTAACAAAACCTTTGCAACATAAATTTTAAAAGTGTATTGCATTTTTAAAAATCTACCATACGCATTATCATAGTTAATTTGTATCACTAATAATAGTGCATAATTAAGTCTCACCTGTGGAGGATGTGCCCATACCCGAATCAGATTTTTACCAGTCACGTGTAAGACTCTGAGATGTTTTATGGAAAGTTTTAGAGGAATCTCCTGGTATGGAAAATCAGTCCATCTCAACCATAATAGTCTCTTTGATAACTTTGAAAAATCACCTGGGTTAAGATTTAAAAAAAAAACATAAAACCTAACCTTATTACCATCTCTGACTTAAAAACTTTGTGATCAAAGAATATATATTTGCTTGATAATTAATTAAATAATATAATACCTTTAATACAATGACCATGTAGGATCAAAATTTCCAATGATGATAATTCACTAAAAACATCAGCGGACCATGGATATCGACCTTCTTCCAACACAGGTTTGCCTTTTGAAACTAAGGTGAGTGCTTTCACTTTTTTAGTTCCCTGAAATTGACAGACATTGCTTTCAAGTCATTTTCTTTAACCAAAAAGAAAAAAGGATTATGTTGGAGAAAAAAGGGGAAAAATAATTATTTTACTTAGACAAATAACAAAGCCAAATATCATCATTATACTTTAAAAAGGCAAATGGAAGTATCATGAAAGGTTAATCACTACTCATACCTGTTCTTGGGATAACATATGTCTCACATCCGAAGGAGACCAAACACGACTTCGACGGCCAGGGCATAGATTTTCATCTTTAACGATGCTTCTCCCCAAATCCACCAACACATCATGCATTTGTAAAATACCATCTTTGGATACATTGATCAAAAGATTTCTCTTCAACATATGAAGGGCGTATTGAAATTCTGATTCACCACATTCATCATCACTTTGCCGCCTAATTTCAAGTAGGACGTCTTTTTTTTCCCAATGGAAAAACGTGGCTATATCTAAGAACAAACATTTTTCTAAATCTGATCCAAGATTGTCATAGCTAAATTTTAATATTTTTTTTACATCACCATGTAAACAATCTTTCATAGAACTCCACAAATTTTTCCAAAACATAATATCTTGCTGATAAACATGTTTGCCAAGTAAAGTCAATGCTAAGGGCACCCCATCACATTTTTTAACAATCTTTTCTATCATCTCATTAAATTCATTCTTCACATTGGAGATCCCTCCAAATGCATGATGGCAAAATATTTTCTTTGATGTATCAAAGTCTAGTTTTTTCATTTTTAGTGAGATCAAATGTTGACAGTATCCTTTAACTTCAGCATCATACTTCAAAACCCCTTCTTCCCTACTTGTTACAATAATGGTGCTTCTTGGATTCAGAGAAACATCATCTTCAATAAACACAATACTCAATGGAATTTTACTATGAATATTATCTATCACCACTAAAATTTCTGCATTGTGTAATCTCTTTTTTAAAAGTTTCTTTCCTTCTGTTAAGTATCTTTGATGGTCTCTGAAAAGCTTACTAAAAATCTGTCTGTGAACTTCATCTACACCATGCTTCTCTACAAGTCCATTTACATCTTGAATGAAACAGTACCTATCATATTTAGTGTAAATCTGATTATAAAGTTCTTCTGCAAATGTGGTTTTCCCTATGCCTCCAATACCACTTATTTCCACTGATGTCACACCATGCCCATTATTGCGGCATTTCATTATATCATGAATCATCCTGCACAACTCATTCTCTCTTGTAATTACATTTTGGGGAGTTTGCTTGTATCCGGTATCAAGCACCTCAGATATCCTCGTAACAATATCCCTGCAAAGTTCACTGGTAAAAAGGAAAACGGTTAAAAATCAGTTTTTATATTATCCACGGTAATATTTACCCCCTGGAAAGCATTGAAATGAAAAACTACCTTCAATGCGGAATATTTTTTTTGTATACTGAAATTATGAAATGCTATTAAAATTTACTGCGCTTAAATACCGGCCAAGTTTACAAACTTTTTAAAACAGAAACTGAAATTAAAATTTTGAATATATATTTCTAGGCCTGAATATCTCACGAGCACCTCCCATGGTAAACAAGAAATACAATGAAACAATCCTCGTAAAGAGAAAACATTGATGTGTTAACATCACTTACCCTTTGCCCTGGTATCCGCTGATATCTGCAATCCTGCGCAGAGCACGTCTCCATTGCTCAATGTCTTCGCTGGAGTTCCTGCCTTTGCTTTGTAAATTCACAAACCCCTGCCCAAAAGCTCCTTTCAAATGTCTGACTTCTGCGGGTTCAACATCATAGAAGATAGGAATGAGGGTAGATAAGCCCCTCTCGAATTTTTGCAGCATCATCACTAATTCCTTAAGACACCACACAGATTCTGCAAATCCACGGGAAAGTATGCACACATCTACTTTGGAAGATGCAATGGCTTCCTCAATCCCATCCGGGAACCTCTCCCCACTCGGCAACTCTTCTTTGTCCAGAAACGCCTCAACTCCTCTGTCCCGCAACAAATCATATAAATGATAAGCCAAGGTTGATTTTGTATCAGGGCCTCTGTGACTGATGAACACATCGAACTTGTTGTTCACAGATCCCTCATCACTTGACCATGATGATGATGGAAACCCAACAACGCCTGGATTTACTGGTGGATCTGAGGAAGGCCCAGGCTGCACATCCTGTCTTTCGGTTCCTGGGGAGTCTGTATCCTCCTCTGGTCCTTCCTGTGTTGGGCTTCTCTTGAATAATGCTCTTTTTATCAAGTCGAATAATGCTCTTAATATCATAGCACAATACTTGAGCAGCTTAGTTGCCATGTTTTCAGACGTTCACCCACTTCCAGCAAAGGCAAATACAGAGCAACAGAAAGGCAGGCACGTCTATGACTGGCACCAACACACTCCACTTATGCAGCAGCAATAATGCAATGCAATGCAAATTCAGTTGTTGTTTGATGTAAGGAAGCTCATCTAATTCACAGCAGAGCAGAGCAAAAGGTGCAACTCCGCGTGACGGGAAATTGATTCGAATTGCTTTTGATCGGCCAATTATTTTCACGTTACACGTCAGTGTTCGGTATAACTTTTACGAATGCAGCTCAGTTTTCTTGGCGACGAAGCTAAAGCACGGAGTAGCAATCTGAACCAAACCCACCATTACGTGTTCCCTCCGGATGGTTCCAGAAGTGGGTCCAAGCTAAAAGGCTCCGGCAAAGAAATTATACCAAAGTAAACCTTACGTTTTCTTTCCCCTCTCAAGGATTGTGAAAGTGAGTTTCATTAAAATTATTTTATCTTGAACAAAGAAATGGTATTATGTAACATATACCTATACTTTAGATTGGACGTTGGGAAGAACTACATTTTAGGGTGTAGTATGAGTGCAAGAGTTTGTGTGACTTAAAACTATATAACTATATGAACCTTTTAAAATATAGCCAACATCAAACTTTTAAAATAATGCAATGCAATGCAAATTCAGTTGTTTGATGTAAGGAAGTTCATCTAATTCACAGCAGAGCAATGTATTTATGGTCCAAAATATTCACAGCCGAGCAGAGGAACAAGTGCAACTCCGCGTGATGGAGAAGGTACAAGGAAATTTGAACGAAATTTCAAATATGAACAGTGTTCACTGTGTTTTGGTCAAAAAGTCTGCGCCATAAGCTGCAACACGGCAAGGAGGAGGTCGGCATGAAGAATCTCGGACATTTGCTTTTCATCTGCAAATTATGACCTTCCACGTACACCTAAATCATCATAGCATAGCAGAGCAGAGCAATGTATGGTCCAAAATATTGACAGCAGAGCAGATGAAGAAGGTGCTCCGCGTGATGGAGAAGGTGCAAGGAAATCTTACCCTTTTATGGTGTTTTAGTCAAAAAAGTCTGCACCATATGCTACATCACGAAGGAGTAGGTCGGCACGAAAGAATCTCTGGCAAGTTAGTCCAAGCTCTTTCCAACTTTACTTTAAACAATACAAGGTTCCTTGGTGCAGAAGCGAATGCACTGAATAGAAATTTACACCCAGCCCAGCTTTAACTTTTTAAAAGCCATTGATTTTGGAAGTGGGTCCAAATTCCCACTGACTTCAGAAGTGCGTCCAAGCTAAAGCAGGTATTATCCCGAAGGCATATGTAATATTTTCGCAATATATAGAAGGAATTAAAAGAAACCTTATGCTTTTTTCCACCGCCATGATTCAAAGTGGCATCCAACCAAATTATTTTATTTTCAACAAAAGAGCAAAATTATTGAACATGTAGTTGTAGTTAGATTTAATGGTGTGAAATCATTAAAACCAACTAATCCTAGGTCATGCTATACTTAAACCCAACCCATCCTTTCACATGACCCAACATAACTTTTGTAAAACATATGGCATGCTATGTTAATTTAATATGGATATCATACCACATAAAATGGTAGGTGGAAAATAGAAAAAGATAATAGTGTAAAAATGAAAAATGTTTCAATAAATCTATTTCCATGTCAAATTTGTATGAGATCTACACACTAAAGTAATGAAAGTAAATTTTAGATTGTGGTTTTTCATTATGGTATGAAATGTGTTATATCTAGTGATGTTTTTTTCTTTCTATTTAAATCCTAGTTTCGTTTTCTCTCTTATATTGAAATATTATGTTTAAAAGTCATATTTCTAATTTTAAGTTTAAAAGTCTTGATTAACTTCTATTTAGAACTTAAAGGTCATGTTATATCTTTAGTTTCAAAGAAGCATGGGAACATTATCTCAAAAGTAGAAATGGGCATTTTAGCTATTCCCATGGCTTATTAATTTTAATTAAGTGTGTCCTTTCTTCCATGGTTAAAATAGCAAGGTTTAACCTGCTTGCATTAATAATAATCTTATGTGGTAGATCACCATCATCATCCTTATAGCCTTGTGGGGAATAAAATGGAATGAGTTAGCTATAAGAGCTCCTTTTCATCATAATATATAAAATTAGGTGGTATACCTTTTGTGCCATAATATACAAACATATCTTGCTATCCCATAACATGACTAACCTATTTGCATATGTAATTTTATGTGATACACTCTTTGTATCATAATATATGTACACATTATAGCAACCCGAGAGCCCCCTCGATCTACTATAAGATTTAGAGCAAAGCCACACTTGCACTATCCAATTCATGTTGTCCTACATATTTACAACCACCATAGAATCAAGCCTCATGTAGTTGTATAAATACAAGGATGTTAAGAGGGACAAAGAAGGGGAATAAGAGTGGTATCCCATTGTTCTTTGGAACTATGAGGCTAGAGTGATTTCCCTAACACTTGAGTGCCATAGACAAACAACTCAAAGTTCTTTATAGTCCTTTAACCATGGGAAGAAACTTGGAGAACCACTAATCTTGAGACCTTTTTGACATGTCATGTCTTCCCTTTATCAAGTAAAGGTTGATATACAATATAGGAAAGGCTACCAGCATCAAAGCAATGGCTCCACATCAGTAATATATCAAGGGCCTTACCAAAAGGATAGCCTATGGTAAATACAATAGGTAAAACTTTCCTGATCAAATATATAATACGATAACCAACTATGAGGACTACAAAATAGAAATCTAAACTCAAAAATTAAAACCATACCAAACTAGAAAAACACCACAATCATCACAACACTTTAAAGGACACTGCACTACCATTTATAACAATGTTGCCCTAATGTTGTCTAATATCCCAAGGAATTTTCTTTGCTCCAATAGATGTAAGGCAAAGGAAATAGGGACGATGCCTCCACGCAAACAATCAACTCCTCATAAGTTATGTATACATTTCTAGGAGAACATCTACAACTCCAAACAAGGATAAGCAAGCAACCAAACAAATAATCATGTAGACACTATCAATGAGGATTGATGATGTATTTATATAGGGTACCTTAACCCAAACCTCTCATGAACTATCTAATCCTAGATATCTTACATATTTGCAACAACCATAAAATCAAGCCCCATGTAGTTTTATAAGAGTGATAAGAGGGATAGATAGGAGGAACTAGGATGGTGCCCCATTATTAGTTGGAACTATTAAGCTAGAGTAGTTTTCTTAATACTTGAGTGCCATAGTTGAACAATTTGAAAGTTTTTCATGGTTTTCAAACTATGGGAAGAAACTAGGAGAACCACTAATCCTAAGAACTTGCTAACATTTCATTCCTTTCCTTTACTTGGTAAAAGTCATGTAATTGGATTGAATACATGTAAGGTTTAAAAATATAAAACTATACTTTAAATTTCATAGTCACATATTCAAAAGCTCGCATCATGTATATTTTTGCTGTCGGGATTAAACTCAAAGAATATGCACTAGACACCAGCTAAACAAGATAGATTATAAAATGCTACTTTTGAAAGGAAGAAAACAATGGTGGTCTACAATGAATCAATATTTAGCTAAAGACATACATAATAACGGACCTATGTGCTCTAAGCATCATCAATTCCAACTCCAGGCAATACTAAGTGCAGCTACATAGCCATTTGTAGTTCTATGCCTATTTTTGTATTCTACAAAACACCAACTAATCTTATATCTTTTTTGGTCAAAAAGAGTATGAAAATCTTCTTACAAAATATGCCAATCTAAATATTTTTCAACCACTCATTCGTAAAAAATTCTATGGAAAAGAATTCTGAAATTCCTTAGTTAAGAAGTTCAGATCCAATTATAGATTAAAAGAAATTGGATAGAAGGGAATTTTGAAACTCCTTAGTTAAGAAGTTTTGGTCCAATTATAGATTAAAAGAAATTGGATAGAAAGAAATTCTGAAACTCCTTAGTTAAGAAGTTCTAGTAAGTAGACTTAAGTTAACACTCAATTTCATTGAGATAGATTTTTAAAATTAAGTCAATATACTAAGACTAATTTAAAATATGAACTTATGAAATTGAAACATGAGATTTTATCTTTAAAAAACTTGATTTTTTTAAAAAAAAATTAACTCAAACGTGGGTAGTAGAATTGAACATAGAACCTAAGATAACCAAGTCAAGAGCCTTACCACTAATTATAACCAAAAAAAAAAATGGCAGCAGAAGACTTTTAAGATAGGTAAGTTGAACCTCATATTCTCGACTGCTTTCTTATTTTCAAGACCATGTATTTTAAACTCAGTGAAAAATTATAGGCCTTGAGATTTGCATGTTAAAAAGAAAATTTTCTATAAAATTTCAGAAAATGAAAAACTTTCAAATGGAGGAAAAGCCATATTCTCTAGAAAAACATACTTATTCAGTTGTTTGGTTTTAGCATTTGTGTGGGCATATGTGCACCTATATGTTTGATTAGAGATGATCCAAACTTTTTACCCATGTCCTCCTTGACTTTGAAGGAGGTCATTAAACCAGAGAAAAATGCCACTAGCATTTTTAATGTCATTTTATCAGAGTTGAAGAACTATATGTACCCAGATCATTAAGATGTGCTCTAGAAAATTTAGGGACTCTAAGAGATTAGAGTCTTGCAAGATTGCTATAAAAAGTTGAGTAACCAAATTGACTACACAAACTCTACCAATTATAAAAGCAAGAAGAATGTTGTGATGTTAACCATGATCATCAAAGTCGTACTATCATTTTTTACCATCAATATCCCACTGCAATAATATGCTCAGTACTTATGATGTAATCACGTACAAACACAGCTAATTCCAAGTATAAAAACTGTTATTTGTTACTGAACAGGAAGCACCTATGGAGAATTCACATTTGGAATTACATATGATTAACAGACAATATGGATGGCTTTCGAAACATGGTTGCAAAAAAGCAGGCAAAAGCTTGAACTAGAAGGGAATTTTCAGGATAATGTTGCCAAAAAAATCTTATTCTGAAATCACAACATAGGATCAAAATTCATCCTTTCTCACAGTGCACGTTGTTTTAGCATTTAACAGTGGTTGAAGGGCTTTTACAACAATGCTCATGTTTGGGCGGAACTCAGCTTCGTATTGTACACACAAAGCAGCCATCTGCTAGAAAAAAGATAGAATCAGGTTCACATGCAAACTGCATTACTGATATCATTGTTCACAATCAATGAAGCTTAATTTTTGCTTATTCATTAAAGATATAGTTGGCACTGCCACAGGTCCCCCCATGAACATTAGTGATAAAACAGAAAAGGTTAATGTTACTTGTCAATTCAAAAACAAAAAGGTCCTATCTAGCTATTTAAATTAATTAATAATTATCAGACGTAATTGTAATCAAATGCAGAAATGGAGAGTAAGAGAGAGAGAACTGGGTACACAAATACTTGAATGAAGTTCACAACATATCATTAATCAGGAGCTATTGTTCAATGATATTCTGTTGCTCAAAATTTAGCACGCATCACAATGAAAATAAAAAACATAGGCCATAATATAAGTGAAACTGCATCAAAATGACATGCCTTGGCTACTGCTTTTGGTGGATAATTCCCTTTCAACCTTGGATCAACGCACTGCGTGACTTTGTCTTCACTTAGTCTTGGAGTGGCCTGTATGTATGAATAGTGAGTTAAAGAATATTATAATTTTTGAGTTGCAAACAACAAAATAAAAGATTTAACATGCTTCATGCCCAATGCAAAATTTAACCCTTTTCATAACCATGCAATCAATTCAAATAACTGTAGCAAACTACGCTATGCTCTTAATGACAAGAATACAACTTGAATTACCCATGTCACAAGACTTTGTTGACCACACGGTAATGTATGATCAACTGGCTTTCTTCGTGTGAGCAGCTCCAAGAGAACAACACCAAAACTATAAACGTCACTTTTTTGGGTCAAGCGTCCTGTCATAGCATATCTGTTAAGCCAACAAACAAATCCAATGAAGCAGGTTCAAAAAAAAGAAAAGAATGCTTGGTGGATACTCAGAATTCATGAAAAATTCTTTTATCCTTCTATTCATATGATAATCAACAAAGACGTGAATAAATATTTTATAACACAGAACGGAATACTATATAGGTATATTAAGCAAAGTTGCTAGAGAGTGCATTTTACAAAAGGNAAGAGTAAGAGAGAGAGAACTGGGTACACAAATACTTGAATGAAGTTTACAACATATCATTAATCAAGAGCTATTGTTCAATGATATTCTGTTGCTCAAAATTAAGCACGCATCACAATGAAAATAAAAAACATAGGCCATAATATAAGTGAAACTGCATCAAAATGACATGCCTTGGCTACTGCTTTTGGTGGATAATTCCCTTTCAACCTTGGATCAACGCACTGCATGACTTTGTCTTCACTTAGTCTTGGAGTGGCCTGTATGTATGAATAGTGAGTTAAAGAATATTATAATTTTTGAGTTGCAAACAACAAAATAAAAGATTTAACATGCTTCATGCCCAATGCAAAATTTAACCCTTTTCATAACCATGCAATCAATTCAAATAACTGTAGCAAACTACGCTATGCTCTTAATGACAAGAATACAACTTGAATTACCCATGTCACAAGACTTTGTTGACCACACGGTAATGTATGATCAACTGGCTTTCTTCCTGTGAGCAGCTCCAAGAGAACAACACCAAAACTATAAACATCACTTTTTTGGGTCAAGCGTCCTGTCATAGCATATCTGTTAAGCCAACAAACAAATCCAATGAAGCAGGTTC
>MNCI01014592.1:395278-418528 GCA_015680685.1 Gnetum montanum
ATAAATACTTCTCATATCATTCACACTATTTGTTCTAATAACAAAACAATGTTGTCTTTCTCATCCATTCCATCAATACCTCTTATACTTTCATTACACAAGGTTCCTTAATCATAGACTTTCAATGCTCATTTTTAATAACTGAAGCATCATCTCCATATTAAGACCCTTTCAATATGATGCATATCTTCCAACTATCCCATGGGACTTAATTTTTTTCCTAAAAAAACATTTAGAAATTTTGATTTTTTTATGGTGACATCATATCTACGATATTGCAAGTACCTATTGATGAGATGCAATATCGTGTCTTCTCTTGCAATATCGTGTACGCAATATCGCAGTGTGCTACCAATTCTATAAATAAGAGGTAGCTCTCCCTTGTTTCTCAATCTAGATTTAGACCGTAGCCAAACTCTTGCCATTTTTCCATTCCAAAGTTAGAATAATTTCCATGTGCCCGCAGTAGGAGTCCCAAAGTGAACGGATCTTTATTCAAGCAATTTTGTACCTGAGCACACAATTATGTATGGCAATAAAGATGAACTTTTGGATAAACCTTGCAGTGCATGGACTAAGTTAACGAGGATTCAATTACTGGTGAATGTTTAAATGCTTTCTTAGGACTTAATCTCTCTCAACCCTCAACTCTCATAGTTAAGTGCATTCAGTATGACTGCTTTGAGCATGTGTGTTACGCTTGGTAATCCCAGTAACGAATAGCGTTTGGTAACCTAGTAGCGTTGCATTGGTTCAGGGTGTGAAACAGCAAGTGGGAACGGATGCTGATGCTAGGTTAATTAAGGCTTAGTTAGTTAAAGTTAGTTACTTAGTCTCTTCACCCTTTCCTCTCTTAGCATAGGCGATAAAAACATAAAAGATATCAGAATCACATGCCTCAAGCTTACTTAACCATACAACCATGACAAATACAAGTAAGCTTGGGAGGACAATAATTGATTAACCTTAAGTGTTCCATAAGGCGTGTAGGCACTTAGTCTGCAGAGTTCGACTGAATCGCGTGTGTAACACTCGTATTCGTATGGTTCAGTGCAGGGGTACCTCACCACTCATCATTGGCGCCGTTGCTGGGGACTAAGTTGTTTGTGTGCTAAGTAGAACACAGGAAATCATCCACATCATTGGGAAGCTTAAATAAACCCTTAGTGTTAATTAGAAGAAAAATAAATTAAACAATGGTAATTAGCACACCGACAAGACAACAATGTCTTCTTCTTCTCATAAAAGCACTTCACCACCTAGGGATCACACAAGAGACAATCGGCAGTCTAACACACATAACCAAAATCCTCCAGTCCCTTAAGAGTATCGGGTCATGTATACTCATCATGATGAGTATATACCCGATTTTACCTTTATCCTCCATCAGGATGAACAACCGTGTTGGTGAGACTTGCAAGGTAACATAGTGTTACCTCCAGATCATGCAGTCCCCAACATGCTCCTTCGTGCTCTTGCACAGATAAGCATGACACAGCTATACACTAAATACGTTGCATGTGATTACAACACAAGGGATTACCATCCCATAGCGGCGCACCATTTAAGGGACTCGTGGCAGGAGAGCTACCATACATCGTTGAAGGGCAAAGGGGTCCCGCACATCCTAAGCAAAATTAGAGATGGTGAACTAGTTATAACAGGTTCCCTATTGAATGATGTTCCCCCTCCTAATGATGGTGAGGAGGTGGGGTATCAGAACTTACACTCCACGATTCATAACCCTGGTTTTGATCCCCATGAACATCAAGTGTTCACTAAGGGAACACAAACACATGAAAAGGACAGGCATTCAGATCGTCATCACAATTAAGGCCGTAACCACTTGAGAGAAGGTAAGAAACATCATCATGATGATGGTTCCCCTTCTTCTCCACCTTCATCGCATCATTCACCCTCTCCTTCCACATTGGGATGTAGCCACAAGAAACACAACCGTGAGGATAAGGATGTGCATAATGAGAACCCTCGACGAGAGGGTTGAGAGCGAGGACGAGGGCATTCTAGAGAGTCAAGGCATGGAAGAAGGGAAAGTAGGGAATCACGTAGGCATCATAGACACCATGAAAGAGATGACAATGATGAACCCATACTTGCCACCAGGAGTATGTTAGATATTACAAAGGCTGTGAGGATACCTACAAGGCATCACAAAGATAGCTGGATCAAAAGACTAGACATGAATAATATCTCCCGATTTGAGGGAGGATACAACGCTGATCCGAAAAATCACTTACAGGAATTTCATGATGTCTGTGCCTTGCAGAATATTGAAAATGAGTGGTAGAAGTTAAAGTTATTTTCTAGGATACTCATAAAAGAAGTGGAAAGTTGGTACCGATCCTTAGAATCAGAATTTATTAGACGATGGAGTACAATGCTAGAACTATTCAACGATAAATATCAAATGTACTCCAGAGTGTCCAACTTGTGTAAGCAGATCCAAGGATGGAAGTAGGGTACTCATGAACCCTTGGATGCTGCCATGGGCCAATATTATGCATTGCTACATCGTTGCTCAGGCCATGGCTATGCACAACGGGATCAACTCCACCACCTTGTAGATGGGCTAAAACACGAAACTAGGAGAACCCTTGGAACATATGCCTGAGGGAGATTATCAGAACTTAGGTCCCATGAAGTTCATAGATTGTTAGAGCAAGTAGCTAAAGAAGAAGAAGAGCTACGGAAAAGAGAAAGCACATAAGAATATAACCGCGATCCCTCCCTCCGGAAGAAGGGAGTAAGATTCTGTGAGAAAGAGGATGAGTCACCACTCGAAGAGTTGGTGAATAGAAAAACCTTGCTGCTTCAAAAGTAAACATCTGAAGTGTCAGCTAAGGTAGATCAAATGTGGGACTCCTTACATAGTAGATTCGAAACTGTTTTAAAAATCGTAGAGGAGTCTAAGGAGCGAAGTAGTGACTCTGATAAGAAAAATAGGAGAGATTCAGACGATGCACGTAACAAGGGTAAGGGAAAGATGACTAGTACCGATGAGGTTGTGGATTCGAATATAGACAATGACGGTGGATGTGAGATCTACCAATATGACCATCCTAAGGGATGTTGCCCAATAATCTTACATCTATACGAGTTTGGGGTGTATGCACTCAACCCAAGACTTAACAAATGGTAGGCACCCCGAAGGTTACCTTATCCCCAAGGTAACCCAAGACAGTTCCACCAACTGTTAACATACTATCCAAGTGGAACTCCGCCACAACCTATCAAGCAACACCAATAGTGGCAATACCCACAGTCATGGGGGATGCCACCGCTGAGACAACAATACCCTTACCGGCAACCAGACCCGTATGGCTATTACGTGCAGTAGCCGGTTTCTCCAAGTGACTCTATGGGTCACTTAACTCCACAATGTCACTACCAAGTTTGGGAGTATTTTAAGACTCCTCCTGGAAGAGACACCCCACATGCATACCATCCTCCGAATCCATCTGCATCTCTTACACCGGTAGCTCCACCACCAACTGCTCCAACAATGCAAAGAGTATATCCCACTCAACCGCAATAACCCAACGTCATGAGGGCTTCAAATCCCCAATTCTCAGTTGGTTCTGACAATCTTATGCCAAAAGACCTTTCTTCATAACCAACAATCCAACTAAGCCCTCACCCTCACAAGCAGTTGAACATCTAAACACCTCCATACCAAATAAATATTCGGGATCTTCTTTGACCCAAAAATCAAACTCAATGCACACGGTTATTCTAACACATACTATCATGAACTGGATTAAGGTGGGCCACCTTCCCAAGAAATTCTCTGACCCTGGAAGTCCCCTAATTTATCTCCAAGTCACTGGGAACCCTGTAAAGCTCTTTTGGACTCAGGTTCCGAAGTCAACCTAATATCGTAGGAGATGTACAAAGCTTGGAACCTACCTCCATTAAGGAAGTGTAACATTCAACTTGAGCTGGTCGACCAGTCCATCATTGTCCCCTTGGGACTAGTGGAGGACATCATTACCACTATTTGTGGGTGGTCATATCTAGCGGATTTCCTAGTGATACAAGTAACTAACAACAAGGGGAACTTCCTAATAATAATTGGAAGAGTGTGGCTAAGTACGATAGATGCACGCCTAGGCATCCATGATCTTTCCCTGAAAATATCCAAGAAAAATACTTTTGGAAAGATAGAGAAGAAGAGAGTTCCATGCATCGCATACAGTGACACAAGGTGCCATTGCATGCAGAAATCATGGGTTATGCGAAGTTTAGCATTACTTGCATGCAACCGGTGTGCACAGGAAATTAATATACAAAAGTGCCTGTATGCAGCAGCCACACGACAGGAAGACACCTAGTGGCTGATGGCTGATCAAGAGAACAACTCGATAGCATGCATGGAACTAACTGAAGGGATAACTAGTGCTTACATTGAAAGCATAGACACACTAGAGCAAGTTCATTACCAACTTCCAACCCTTAACCTTGAAAACATTAACTGGGGAAAGTTGGAGATTCCTGAGGAATTTAGACAAGAGCCCCTAGATTTAAAACCATTGCCCATAGGTCTAGAATACATGACCCTTGAAAACAGAAAATCGATAATCATTAACGCAAAGCTTGCACCCAAGCAAAAAGAGAGTTTGCTAAAGGTGATAAATAAATGGTCAATAGCCTTTGGCTGGTCATACCCTGAACTAATTGGAATAGATCCTAGGATATGCTAGCATAGGATTTACACGAATCCCTCCATGAAGCCTTGAAAACAACCACAGAGGCGATTGAACCCAAAATTGAAACAAATAGTGAAAGAATAAATAGAGCAACTTCTTAAGGCTAGGTTTATTTATCCCATTGCTGATAGCAAGTGGGTTAGTCCTCTAGTGATCATAGCTAAAAAAGGAGGCAAATGGAGATTTTAGGCTATTAAACATGGCAACATTTAAGGATCACTTTCTGTTGCCATTTGTTGACCAAGTCTTAGACATCATAGCGAGGCATCGCTACTACAGTTTTTTGGATGGTTATAGTGGGTACAACCAAATACGAATCACACCAAAAGACCAAGCCAAAACAACGTTCACCAGTCCTTGGGGAATGTTTGCATATAAAAAAATGCCATTTGGCTTGTGCAATGCCCTTGCCACGTTCCAACGTCTAGTTCTTAGCATATTTCAACAGCAAATAGGGAACGGAGTAGAAGTCTTTATGGATGACTTCTCCACGTATGGGACAAGCTTTGATCAAGCCCCGGACCGATTAGAGCAAGTGTTGAAATGATGCGTTGAAACTAACCTAAAGCTCAACTGGTAAAAAAGCCATTTGATGGTTCAAGAGGGCGTAGTACTAGGGCATAAGATCTCAGAAGCAGGAATAGAGGTAGACCCAGAAAAGTTAAGGTCATCCAAGGAATCACCCAACAACCAGAAACTATCAAAGACATTCAGTCATTCCTTGGACACACTGGCTACTAAAGGAGATTCATTGAGAACTTCTCTAAGATTGCCAAACCATTGGTAGAATTAACGAAAAAGGATGCACTGTTCGAATGGACCAGGGAGTGTGAACGAGCATTCCAAACTCTAAAACAGAGGCTTGTGGAAACTTCTATTCTACAAGTCCCTGACTGGTCTAGACCATTTCATATAATGACTGACACATCTAATTATGCCTTAGGAGCTGTACTAACATAGTTAGATGAACAAAAATGCCCTTATTACATCCACTGTGCGAGGAAGAGTATTTCCGGTGCACAACTCAACTACACAACTATAGAAAAGGAATTAATGACTGTAGTGTTTGCATTGGACAAATTTAGGCACTATGTGTTAGGCTAGAAAGTGTACATTCATATAGATCATAGTGCAATTAGGTTCCTTATGAACAAGCCAACGGTTAGCCCTCATATTATACTTTGGTTGGTAATCCTTCAGGAGTTCGATCTAATGATAGTAGATTGAAAGGGCACCGAGAACGTAGTTGTAGATCACTTATCTTAGTTGCGCTGGGACAACAAAGAGGATGAATATGCCATATTTGATCATTTTCCTAACTGTACTGACCTAAATCGTTGATGTAAGGCTGGAAAGGAAACAAACACCGAGAGATCGTTCGGCAGCCACAACTGACCCTGCCTTCACTTGAGGGTAAGCTAGAAAAGGGAACGAAGGTAGAGTGCCTTGGATGGTTTGCATGCAAATCAACCAAGGACTTCCCCAACGATCTCTCGGTGTTTGTTTCCCTTCCAGCCTTACACCGATGATTTAGGTCAGTACAGTTTTTGGCACTAGAAGGAGGACCACTTTCTTATTATTGGTTAAAACGTCACTACCTATCAAAACTCATCCACCTTGCCCATTTGAGTCTCCTCGTCCCTGTTGATCACACTGAGCTTGTGTCACCCCATGCTACAACTGCTTGCGATCCAACTCCATTCGTTTACCCCAGTCCATTCACGTTTATCATGGAATCTTCCCAAATCAACCCAGTAACACTATCGATTGCTGACTTTGGGGTAGAAGCTTCAAACCTTGTGACTGCTATAGAATCCATAATCGTTATTGAACACATAAATCCTCAAGGCCCTACATGCCAATCACTCAAGCTATAAGGCAAAGGCCCTATTCACGCGACTCTTACACCCGAATAGTATAATTTTATCTGTGTCAAAATCCAAGCCAACCTACCCATTGATCATGTAGAGAGGGAAGCTAAGCGAGAATATGAATTCTTCCACAAAGGAGGACGTGAGTTTATCCCTTCAGCTTTTGACATAATCCCACTGTTTGAAAACCATCATAAACTCATATCCCAGCTTCTTATGGCTAGAAGTCAAGCCTTACAACTACCTCCCATAGAGCCTCAAGATGAAGAAGATGACTTTGCAGCCTAATTTGAACATGGAGAATCGTACCATACCGTTAGCCCCCATGCCCACACAAACCCATTATCCCATCCTTTCCTGGAAGAAATTGTGTTTCCTTCTTCATCCACAAACACTTGAGGAGTTATTCCCCATTCCATTCCTATCTTCTCTATGCTCAATAGCATTCACTCTGATGCGTCCACTTCCATCATTCCTCCACCAGTACAGTCCCAACAACTCACCCAAACCAACGCAGGGTCAATCTTCCAACCTCAAGTAATTGGAATACCGTCAGTCATACCAGCTTCTACATCCATCCATTACACACCCCAGATGCAGATTCATGGGGCATCATTGATTACTCCAACCCAACATGTTCAAGGTGTTACCTCACAACCCGTGGTTGGGCAGTGGGTTCCACCAGTAGTGTTAGTCTTGAATACCATCCCACCACAACAAATGTTAGCCCAACAACCTACCTTTCCACAAACGATGCAACAATTAAATCATTATCATCCACAATCCACTCAATCCACCAATTTGCCTATCGCCCAAGAATGGGCAGACACACACAAAATGATGCACTCGTTGGCAGGAGAATTAAAACGCCTTAAAACTTTCAACAATGAGGAAGTCAAGGTACTAGATTTCTATCAAGATGACTCAATTGACCCCTTAGTTCCACCCTTGGCCTTGCCAAAAGGAGTCTCATTACCTCAACTGACCAAGTACAATGGAGAAGGGGATCTAAATGCCCAGCTAGTGACATTTAGAACCGAAAGCCTTTTACTTCAAGCATGGCCCCATGTAATTTTATGAGTGTTTGCAATGTCCTTAACCGGAAAAGCCTTAGAGTGGTACCGATCTTTACCCTGTAGCTCCATATCTTCTTTAGAGAATTTGTTGCATCAATTTGTCACTCGTTTCAAATACAATCTGAAACCTGAAGCCACATTAGATAGCTTGATTCAAATTAAACAAGCGCCTTTAGAGCNAACAATAGTAGCAGCAGTGGCTGAGGGAAAACAACCTGCTGTCCCAAACAACTATGAAAGGACCACACCCACTCATACACCTAAAAATTCCTCAAAAAGAAACAACAACATAGGTTATGCCCGTACCTTCGAAAAGAAAGACCCTACTCAATACACACCTGCCCATGAAGCCTTCACAACTGCTTGATCAACTTCTAAAGGTTGGGCTAATTCAACACAAACAAATGTCTCCTGCGGCCTCACAAAGACATGATCTCTTTTGCAAATTGGCCAAAAATCCAGCTTTAGCAACAGCCAACGAACCCCCCATTCCAAAAGGCTTTAGGTTGGATAGGTTTTATGAATATCACCAACGGTGTGGTCATGGGATCGATTACTGCTTTGCGTTGAAATAAGACATACAACGCATGATAGATGGGGGGTGAAGTAGTATTTGATGAGACAAACTTGGTAAGGCCTCAAAACCAATCCATGGGGGTCTACAAGGATCCTCTCAATGCCAAAACCAATGATGCCCCATATGTGATTAATATTGTCCATGTGGAAGACAAACAAGACGTTCCTCAAAAGCCTTTTGTGATTCGTGGGCATTCAGAAAACTCACCTGTCCCAATATATCCTCAAACCCCTTTTACCACACGCACGTCCCCCACACCATCAAAGCCATTCATCATCCGCATACCTCCTTCGGTTGCCACCACAATAAACATACCATCTAAAAACTGACCCATTCCCTTTGTGGTTTGGGTGCCAAAACACCCTGGCACACAACCCGCCTTCACTTCTCGATGACCTTTGTGAGAACGTCTTACCAATAGGCTAATAAGAGAGTGCTTAAAAAGAGAAAAAAGAGAGCACATGGAGAGAGAAAACCATGGATACGAATTAGGACTACCAAAGCCTACACCGCTAAGCACCGTTCCCATGAGTTCGTCCATTAATGAGCCTAATACAAGTCACCAAAACAAACATGAAGTCACGAGTCATATCCCAAACTCAGCATCCTCAGCTACTAATGTAAAAACCCCTCCACGAGAAATACGAATGCTAGGTTAAATGGACCAAATCTCTACAGATAAGAATGTCCCAAACAATAAAGACCTAGCAAATGCATTGACCCAAGTCACACAAGCCTTAAAACAAAAGAATACTTCTTTAAGTTTATATGACCTAGTCATGACTTCACCACTACATCGAGAGGCTCTCGTACAGATGCTAACTTCAATCCCTGTTAGTGAGGATCTTCTTGCAGACGAACCATCCTTTTATGCAGTATTATCCCCACAACTTCAGGAATCGAAGACCACATCCTTAGAGTTCCATGTTAAGGACATTAAGCTAGATGAGAAAATAGGGGAAATCACCACGGCTCCTATGTTCATAACAATACAGGTTGATCATTTCAAAATACGTAGGGTGCATGTCGATGATGGTGCGGCAACAAATGTAATACCTTTTTCCATCATCAAAAAATTGGAACTCATTGAACAAGTACAACCCACAACAACCTCTTTTTTGAGATCTTTCAGTGGTTCCCATGTCAGAGTGAAAGGCATGATTACCTTAGATTTCATAGCAGGTGACCAATTCCCTACATTAGCTAAATTCATAGTGGTTGATGAAATGCCAAGGTTTAATTTGATCCTAGGATGTCCTTGGCTAGCTCAACTTAAAGCCGTATCTTCACCAATCCATCAGGAGATACATCTACCTTACGAGGAAGGTGAGATCGTCATACATGGGGATACAACACCATTGATCATTTCCTCATGCCTTGAGGTAGATCAAGGGTCAGAAATTGAGTTCATTAAGCCTAAACAAGAAACCATGAACATACATCAGAACGTGAACCCAACGTTGACTCACAATCCAACTAGCACTGAAGAAACACAAGAAGACATAGACATAGGAGCCATTCCTACTGATGTCTCTTGGTCAGAACTACCCTTTGACATCACCGATGAAGGGGAAGGTGAATATAAAAATCATACCCATACACCCAGCTCCACAGGTTAAGCTACAAAGGATCAAGAAGCAACTCAACAACTAGAATAAATAATATGAATTGTCCAAAATGACGTTAAACTACGAACTATCCGAAATGACGTTAAACTATGAACTGTCCGAAATGACGTTAAACTAGCCATGGTCAGAAATGACCAGTTTAGTTTAAAACTTTTTGAAAACGCTACTACCTTTGGCCCATCATGGCATAAAACTTGTAATCCTTTCTTTAACAACAGATGCAACAGTCCATCAAGACTTTAAACTGATGTACCAAGCCTGAAATGGCTTTAAACTAGAGTCAAAAAATTATAAATTTACAAACTCTCATCATCTTACATTGAATTTTCGCTTACAGGTTACAAGTTACGATTTAGATTCTTGCACGATCGTTGCTTTCTTTTTCAAGTATTTACCTTACATCTTGCTCTACACTTTAGAAATTTATGTTATATTTAGTTGCACACATATACTCTAGAAAACAAAGAAAAATAATAAAAAAAACATAAACCTACAAAAATACATGGCCCGAAAAGGCCTTAAACTAGCTTACAGCCCGGAATGGCCTAAAAACTATCACTTTTTGCATTCCTTTTCTTTCATTCATACATTCTAACTCCATATACAGCAGGTGTTGCTTGATGTTGTTTTCTTCCTAGTTGATTTTTTGTAGGATCTTGTAGGCACGTAGCATGACCATGCATGCAGTATCACACTTTACACAAGCAAGGTAAGCATCAGTCCACTATGACTATAAACTAACATAGAATAGTCCTAGATCATGACTTAAAACTGATACCACAGAATAGTCCTGGATCATGATTTAAAACTGATACCACAGGATAGTCCTGGATCATGACTTAAAACTGATATCACAGAATAGTCTTGGATCATGACTTAAAACTGATACCACAGAGTTCTGTCCGGTATGACACTAAACTACTACATCTGTCCGCTATGACATGAAACTAGCATCCAAAGTCCACTAAGACTATAACCTAGTTTGCCTCTTCATAGTCCGTTATGACTATAAACTAGCAATGCACCATGCACTACGACGCTAAACTAGCGTCGTCCAAGGGGTTATGACATGAAACTAACCCACGACAGTCTGCTAAGACTATAAATTGGGAACATCATTGATGACCAGGCAAAACTTGAAAAGATTTGTTGTTGCAATTGGCTGTTCCTGTTGCACAAAGACTTGTTGCATGATTCATCTCATGGGGCCTAATGAAACTGATGTTGTTCATGATTCTGTCTATTTTGAAAATTGCATGTAGTGACTTCATCTCCTTGTCTAAAGTGTTTAGCTGACTATTTCATTTATGGTTTTCTTGTCTTCTTGGAGTTGTGTTTGTAGGATGACACTTCTAAGGCGTTCGTGCATAGAAGCACTTCATCATGACGACAAGGTATCACATTTTTCCTGATGCACGCGACTGGGTTAATCAATCCGTTTATAAGTACATTCCCGACTCCTGACACATTCTCTATTCCCAATCATGCCCCCTTAGCCTATTCAATTACACCCCCCTGATACATTCTGCTCACCTCAAAACTTTTGATACACTATTGCACACTGTAACTCTCTAAGCAGTTGCGACACAAAACATGATACACAGTGCATGATGCAAAATGCAAGTGCTCAAACATGAGCACGACACAAAAAGTAACCTCTTTCAAAAAGACCACAAAAAAGAAAAACAAAAAAAATAAACAAAGAAAAAAAAAAGAAAAAGCACAAAAGGTCAAAGAGAAAAATGCAAGGAAAAGGTCTTCAAGACCCCGTTGACATCATAAACAAAAGACTATTGGCCATTCTCATACAAGCCCCAGGCGAGAAGGCAATTGTCTTGAAAAATAGTTACACTTGTATCTCAAAAAGACCATGTTGCACATTACTGCATAGCTTTGGCTGTTTACAACGAGCCCCGCAAATACTCTATAAGAGTCCCGTTTCTCCCTAGAATGCACTTCCTATGTCTTGGCTCCGAGTCTGCTGAACACTGGCTATGGAAAAGGACCAAAATACATCTCATTCGCATGAGAGCACTCCTCTCCCACAATCTCGATAATAATCATAACCCTTGATCAACTCCTGACTTCCCCCAGTTACAATCCCTTGCATCTTGAACCATATCCCCTCAATCCCATGTACTTTTGAAAGCGGTGCGATAATATCCAGCCAAGGGCTGACGATTAATGTTTGATACTTGTTTGTTCATGGTGTTTGCACTTCTTTATCGACGCCTCTCAAGTGAACTCCTCCAAACATCAACAAAGAGGGGCCAATGAAACATCACTAATTTTAGCATAGTACTTTGAATGGAAAATGACTCAAGCCCTTTCAAGCATTTAGAAGGCAACATTTGGCTAAGGCATCAAACTCACACCTAGCCTGCCCAAGGCAGTTTTCTCATCCTCAACTTGAACAACTCCAAAATCAAATCAAAAGTGGAAGACGATTGCCCAAAGTTCAAAAATTCCAATGTCTACCGCCTAGCGTCCAAAATTATCCAGATCACACACAGAAGACTTGGATCGCAAGGAAAACAAAGCAGTAGGGAACACAACATTTTGTTTCAAACCATTCAACAACAAATTTCTGTATTATGTCAGAACATGCCTAAATCTGGAGAGCACCACCAGTACCGATTCAGAATGGTCCATTGATAAAAGGAAAAATGTTACATTAGTCTTTTGTAATCACATTTGCAAATCAGAAGAAGAGAACTCTTGACCCACAACGTCAAGCTCGGAATAGAAGAAAGACCATTTTGGCTTAGAATCTTTCCACATGAGCGCGCTGCAATTAGGATAAGGGCAGTAGAAGCTCTCCTCAAATGGCACCAGAGCCTCAGCTTGGAGTCTGTTCCATTCCTAGACCTCCCAACTTTCCAGAATATGTGCAAAACCCTCCGCCAAGTTCAGCAGGCATTTGCATTTATGATTTGGACACTGGATGTAGGCTTTCTTGGATTTGAGTTTTAATTTCAGATGAGACACACACAAAATATAGAAAAAGAAGCAGCCATCAAAAGTCACGCTCCCACCAGCAGCAGCAGCAACACCAAAACATTATCTGCAGCGGTGGTGGTGACTTTAATGTTGTTGGTTGTGGTGGCTCCATGGACATGCGACTCCGCGGATTTGGCACCACTGCAAAACTACTGTGTGGTAGACACGACAGTCAAAACGTGGGTGAACGGGCTGCCCTGCATAAACCCCAGCACCGCCATGGCCATGCATTTCCAGTCATCAGCATTGTCCAAACCCTTGAACACCAGAGCCAACACTCTAGGCTTCAATTGCGTCTTTGCTTCTGTTGCTTCAGGGTGGCCGGGCCTCAACACGCTGGGCGCCACGCTCAGCCGCTGCGATTTCATAGGCAACAACGTGATGCCCCTACACGTCCACCCGCGAGCCACGGAGATCATTTTCGTGGCCCGTGGCTCCTTGTACTGGGGATTCATGGACACTGGCAACTGTCTCTTCACCAGGCAAACCAACACGGGCAACGTCTTCATGGTGCCGCAGGGCCTCATTTATTACGTTCTTAGCAACGCCTCTGTGCCAGCTCTGGCCATGGTGACGTTCATAAGCCAGAATCCCAGCGTTAGTTTCATGCTGTCCGCAACGTTCGCGTCTGAGCCCGCCATTCCCTCTGCTCTTCTGTAGTGCATCGACCGTCATGTTGTCGCCGATGTGCCTCCCCCCCTCCCCCGCACCTGCCACTATCCACGATTCACCCTAGCATCACTATTTCTGTGCCCTTACCGTGCGTCTCACTGCCTGCCACCATTGCCGTCGTTGTAGGCACCACTGGCAACTACCCCTCTCCTCCAATCTGTATCCTACATTACTTTGATGGCCAGTAACGCCCGCTCCTGATACAACGATCGCGAAAAGAATGAAAGCCCATTTCAAAGTCCAGAAATTAGTACGATGGCAACCAGACATGAAAGCCCATGGAAAATCGGGCTGAATATAGTAGATCGAAAGGGCACCGAGAACGTAGTTGCAGATCACTTCTCTTTGTTGCGCTGGGACAACAAGGAGGATGAATATGCCATATCTGATCATTTTCTTGATGAAACCCTCTTTGCTGGTGTAGTGAATAACCAACCCATGAGCATGAATTGGTATAGTAGCATTCTCACCTATCTCTTTTCCCTATAAACACCACAAGGGTTGGACTTTAGGAAGAAGCAACAGTTTCTTCACAAAACCAAGTACTTCATGGAGATCAGAGGACAACTTTACAAAGTCTATCATGATAGCTTAGTTCAATGGTGTGCGCCCGATGTGGACCAACTAAGAGTTCTCTAAGATGCTCATGAGGGCCCTTGTGGGGGTCACTATGCAGGGAGACGAACGACTATCAAGATCTTGCTTGCAGGATATTACTGGCCAACACTATTTCGGGACGCCCATCATTTTGTCCAATCCTATGAGCACTGTCAACGTGATGGTGGAATGACTGTTAGAATGGAGGATCCACAACAATGGATTTAACATTTAAAACCCTTTGACATTTGGGGGATAGACATTATGGGTCCCATTATACCAATGTCTAATGGGAAAGCTTATATCATCGTTGTTGTTGACTATTTAACAAAATGGGCCGAAGCAGCTGCTATAACAGACTGCACATCGTCTACAGCTGCATGATTTGTACAACAACAAGTTGTAAATAAGTTTGGTGTTCCACGTGCACTTATCTCGAATAACGGAACGCATTTCATAGGTGCAACCTTTCGAAAATTGATGCAACGCTTAGGGGTTGAACATAAATTAACTATACCTTATCATCCCCAGGCTAATGGCCAAGCTGAGGTCACTAATCGGGAGATCACTAGAATATTAACAAGAACAATTAGCAAATATAGGCGAGATTGGAGTACTAAATTGAACGATGCTCTCTGGGCATATCACTCCACTTGGAAACTCCCTATAGGCTGCTCGCCCTATGAGTTAGTGTACGGAAAACTCCCAAAACTTCCAATTCAAACTAAGCTCTGTACATTGTCCATGGCATGTGACCTCCACCTCAACCTTGTTCTAGCACAAAAACAAAGATTGGTGACTCTAAACGTGCTAGACGAGAATCGATTGGTTGCCCTATCATCAAACAAGATACACAAGGCACATAACAAGCAATGGCATGACTTAAGAATTTGAAAGCTTAGGTGCCAACCAGGAGATAAGGTCCTTTATTGGAACCCCACACATGTACCACAGCGTACGAAATTTTAAACATTGTGGAAAGGACTTTACATTATTCATACAACCTTTCCCTCGGGAGCCATGACAATATACAAGCATGGAAACCCTGACAAGAGATTACTGGTCAATGTGCAACAAACAAAACCTTTCCATAAACTAAGAATAGCCAGTGCAAATTACACCTCTGATAGTGGACAACCATGCTCGTTATTTCAGATCTCTCCCTTTCAATCCAATCATGGGAAAGATGGCCACCTATGCTAATCAATTGAGGCCCTCAGTTCTTTTTAGATTTTTTTTTTACAGATTTTTGTTTTACACACTTTTTGTTTTACAAATTTCTTTAACTTTTCTTGTTTTTTTTACAACATTGTTTATACTTTTTCATTTCTTTGTGTGTTTGTGTGTGTCTTATCCATTTCGTTAAGTTTGTCACTTAATAAGTGCTCTAAAGATGGTATGAACTCTTTTCCATTGATTGCTAATGTTTGGTTTTTACCTTTAAGTTGTGATGTTGATACTAAGGTATGGTTCTTTTGATATGACAGGAAATGATTCCACTTCATCCATGCATCCATAAAATTCTATGGTCTCTCTTGGCTTAGAAATGTACAATCCCTTTCTTCAACATAATAAGAACTTTCAACGAATCGGTGACTAGGCATTTCTCAAACTAAGGAAGGACACAAAGATTGAAAAGGGTGTGGCTCCAAGGGAACTTGATGCATTTGTGTTGGTCATTCTCTTGGGTGCTTGGATGTTTTCTTCTTGAGTTTTCTTACCATTTCGACGTTACCCAATTATCGGGAAGCTGAGTGAATAAAAATAAAAATAATAAGTCTTTGCATGGTGTGGTTCTCACAAAAAAAAAAACAAAACAAAAAAAGTGAGAATTCAAAGCACACCCCTCAAACAAAATAATCATTTGGGCTACAAGCACTGGTTATGGGACTAAAATAAACACGTTCCTTCTAACTAAGGCCCTTCTCGCTTCCTTCCTTCTCATCTTTCGTTTCGTCGGAACGGTGGTGGCTCTTTGGAGAAGGCATTCTTGTTACTTCGGGAGGATAGATTAGCTGAATGTATTAATGCGAAGTCATTGGATGTGGTTTGGTTGAGGTTGAACTTGGAATGGGATCTACTAAGTCACATTAATCATTAAATACACAAAGGGGCTGTACACACCTTGTTCTTGAGACTCCATTCCATCCTCTTCTTTCCATCATTCTTTCTCCATTGTTCACCTCATTGCCAGTTGTATCATTAGTGTATATTTTGGTTGACGCATTATTTTCTTTTTGGTAAATTCTTGTGGTTAAGACTTTAACTCTTGTTCCAAATGACATTCCCAGAGCCTACGGACTCTTTGAATGTGGGTTTGTCAGGGCATTAAGGGCATGAGCCTACTTTGGGGAGGACCCACTGGCATTCCTATTTGGTGCATCAATTAATTTCTTTCTTTAAAAATTTTTGCAATCAACCTTATTTTGTTCATCCCCATCTTAACATCCATTTCATCAGTGTTACAGTTGTTTCTTTTTCTCCACCTTTCTTGTTTCTTTTCTTTTTCTCCATTCTATAGCTATCGGGGGTTCGCTCTTAGTCATGGGGGTCCTGACTTAATTTTTTCAATTTTTTTGATTTTCTTCTAACCTCTACACCTTCGGTAGTCACCAATATTATATCTCCAGAATCTGCATCAGCCATACCACAACTCAGCTAATGGACCTTACACTGAGGCAAGGTATCAACTACATTGAAATTCATTTACCCTTGCTAATATGTGACTGTGTCCTGTGTGAAGATGGTAATCATACAACAATGAATTGGATCTAGAGAGAACACTTGAAATGGATCAGTGTTGAAGCAATTATGTAAGGAACGAGATTGATGGCGTGCTTATGGATAGACAACGAAAGGCACAATCTTAGCGTTGGCAGCAGCAAAACTTCTTTCTCTCTCTCTTTCTCTCTCAGCTACCAAATGAGGCCTGATGTCAAATGTATAAAGTATTCACTTTTGTTGTCGTGAACACCAGTTTTGTCATGTTTCGTAATGATGATCCATTCACATGTCGTCCCGTTCACCATTAGTTCCATTCAAGTCAATAATCTCATACCTTCCCAATATTTTGTAAGGAACTCGAGGATGAGTTTTTATTTAGTCATGGGGGTATGATGGGACGTGATATCGCATGGGCCGCGATATTGCGTACACGATGTATCGTACATGATATCGCAGCGCACTGCCAATTCTATAAATAAGAGGTGGCTCTCCCTTGTTTCTCAATCTAGATCTAAACCGTAGCCAAACTCTTGCCATTTTTCCATTCCAGAGTTAGAATAATTTCCATGTGCCCGTAGTAGGAGTCCCAAAGTGAACGGATCTTTATTCGAGCAATTTTGTACTTGAGCACATAATTGTGTACGGCAATAAAGATGAACTTTTGGATAATCCTTGTAGTGCATGGACTAAGCTAATGAGGATTTAATTACTGTTGAATGTTTAAATGCTTTCTTAGGACTTAATCTCTCTCAACCCTCAACTCTCATAGTTAAGTGCATTCAGTATGACCACTTTGAGCACGTGCGTTACGCTTGGTAATCCCAGTAACGAATAGCGTTTGGTAACTGATGAGTGGCGAGGCACCCCTACACTCAACCATACGAATACGAGCGTAGCACGCGCGATCTGGTCGAACACCGCAAACTAAGTGCCTACACGCCTTATGGAACACTTAAGGTTAATCAATCGTTGTCCTCCCAAGATTACTTGTATTGGTCATGGTTGTATGGTTAAGTAAGCTTGAGGCATGTGATTTTTATATCTTTTATGTTTTTATCACCTATGCTAAGAGAGGAAAGGGGGAAGAGACTAAGTAACTAACTTTAACTAACTAAGCCTTAATTAACCTAGCATCAACATCCGTTCCCACTTGTTGTTTCACACCCTGAACCAATGCAACACTACTGGGTTACTGATGGGACACGATATCGCATGGGCCACGATATCGCATCCCACACGATATTGTGTCATCCCCTGCGATATCGCAGTGTGCTGCCAAGTCTATAAATAAGAGGCGGCTCTCCCTTGTTTTTTATCTAGGCCTAGACCATAGAGAAACTCTGGCAGTTTGTCCTCTCCAGAGATAGATTAATTTCCATGTGCCTGCAATAGGAATGCTAGAGTGATGGATCTTTATTCCAGCAAATATTGTACCTGAACACAAGTTTGTGTACAGCAATAAAGACGAACTTCTTGGATAAACCTTGCAGTGCATGGATTAGGCTAATTAGTACTTTACTTATTTTTATTTATTGTTTATCATTTAAATGCTTTATTAGTTGATTAAATCTCTCTCAACCCTTCTCTCCTAGTTAAGTGCCTCAGTANCGAATCACGTGTGTAACACTTGTATTCGTATGGTTGAGTGTAGGGGTACCTCGCCACTCATCACCTACAATGTCACATTTACAATATCACATGCATAAAACCTATATATAGTGCAAAGGAGTTAGAAAAATTTTTTATTTCTAGATTTCATAAGAAGGGAGTTGTTGCTAATTTTTCTTTGTAGCTAAGAGCTTTAACACTCCAACTTCCAGAAACCATAACTTACTCATTATTGCCCCAATTTGTGTGATTTCTGAGTCTATGTGACTTAAAGTGATCACCTTAGTTGTGGGGGTGCAAGTAAGGAAAATTTAAGTCCATTTTTTGGACATTGCTAACAACCGAAAGGTATTATAAGTGTAAGTCTAAGGAAACATATTAAGAATTTTTAAAGTAAATCACTTATGTGTAGGCCAAAACAACTTTAAGAAGACTTCTAATTGATCATACCATTCATTTAAAGTACTGATGGGGTTCTTATTAAAAAATATTCTAACTCTACAATCATAATGAACTAAGAACTTGATATGACTAAGGGTATGAGTAAGGTATCAAATTGTTGCTCACTTATGAGAATATTCTAGTAAATTCAAACCCTTGATTGATTGTATATGATCCCAAAAAGAGGAGCACAAGGAGAACTCCCACGATTGGTAAGAAAAAGACTACGAGGTCATGGAAGAGGACAAGCAAGCGAGCAAAATCTGCAAGCAAAAGAAGAAGAGCATGAAGCACAATCCTTCAACATTCATCAACAAACTCCTACCACAAAGCAATCTGCTTAAGCAGAAGTAGATGTTCCACTAGTACCCATCAAAATCCATCATGTCAATAGTCATTGTGGAACTCAATCTTGGAATTTGCTCTAGAAACTATTAAGATCCAACTTCAATCATCTCCTTTGTGGCCTACTCTGATAAACAATGGAGAATGGTATCTAGGAGAAACACTCCAGTTTTGGCAAAATCTAGAAGTTGATGCTACAGTCGAAAATGAAGGAATCTCAGTATCTTACTTAGTTAAGGAATTGCAAAGGTATTGAATGTGCCTAATGAAGGAGCAAAGTTGGCATAGATATCAATCAAAATTGACACAGATGCTAGGAAGTTATGGTTACAACAAGCTTATGGCAAGAAAGATAAAGAATACAGCAAAGTAACTATAGAAGAAAAGATCTATTTGAAAATTGACACTTATCACCTATTTCCTACCAAAAGATTGAATTGAATCTCTACATATGCGGCCATAAGGAGTGTAATATTAATGGTAAAATTCAATGTAAACATCACTCACCTCTACTTTGTGGAAATCCAAAGGCACTTTAAAGAAAAGAAGATAGGGAAGTTAACACTTCCATTTCCTTACCTTATCCGAAAGTTATGTAAATGAGTTGGCATCCTAGGGTATAAAAATGATGCATTAAGGCACACAATGCTTCCTATGCTAAAATGCTCAAGCTAGTGCCTCCCAAAAAGGACCAATTAGAAGAACAAATAGGCACTGAGGAGACTACCCAACCCACAGGACAACAGCAGCAGCAACCACAAGTTCCACCACTACTGCCGCAAGATTATAGACCTTCAATGAGTCATCTATAGCAAATTGCAGAAACTATTAGTTGGGGAAGTAGAGAAGAGGCCAATCTATTCAAAGTTATTAATGATGCAATCAGATCAACCATTTCAACTAATCCTACCAATGGACAAGTATCGTTGTAGTTAGGAGAAGAGGCTTAGTGGTCACAAGAAATTTTCGGGAATGTCACATTGTTCCAAGTGGTGCTTGAATCAGGAGAAGGAGCCATAGTTGTGGTCATGCAACACCATGATGTAGTGAAGCCACAAAAGTGATCATAGATCACCTTAAAGAATCTTTTAATGTACCTATTATGCCACTAGCTAATATTTGTAGAACCAAAGATGCTCAAATGATAGTTGGTACCTCTATAACTCTTGCTTAACATGAAGATGTGTTGGATAGACTGTTGTAGACTGGACAAGCAATGACAAATCTATTTGATATTCCTAGTGATATCACTGCAACATAGTCTAAATTAATTACCACTAAAGAAAAATTAAACATGGCCAAAACCAAGGTAGAACATTATGAGAATGAGCTTCATAGATTACAAGAAGAGCTTATAGCCCTAAGAGTAGAAAGGAGAAATCCAACTTAGTTCATAGCACCAGATTAAATAGCACAATTTAGAACTAAGCAGATCAATTTCCTTCTTAAGAATAATAAAGACATAGTAGATGAGAAAGAAAAGGTAGTATGGAAAGCTTCAATAGCTAAAGCCCAATCATATGCCCATGCCAAAGCACTTATTGCCTTCCAAGAAGAAAATAAACAACTCGCTGTAGACAACATGAAGTTGACCATAGTAGAAAAGTAGAAAAACACTCTAGAAGAAAACATCCATCAGTTGAGAGAGCAGCTGATGAGGGTCAACCAAGATATGAGTTGCCTCGTAGGGAAACTAGAACCCTCTATCGAGGAGGTACATGCCATTAGACAAAAATTGACTATCGAAATCAATGCATGGTAAAATGAGGCTAAGAATCATGAAAGACTCAAAGAACATTTTTGAGACCAAGTGGGCATGTACAAATAGATAAATGAGAAAGAGCTCTAGATGGCAAAGGCCAAAATTAGTTTGATTGTAGCACAAAATCTTGATTGGCAACCCATCTTGGACAGCATGGCACAAACCTATCAAGCAGAAGTGAAAAATAAAGACATGTAGATAGAAGACTTAAAAGAATACATGTAGATAGCAAACCTCTATTATGCTAACCTGGCCATGTTAATAGCAGGCAAGCCTAGAAATGAACTAGAACAACAAGTAGCATCCACCTATGCCTTATATGAGAAAGAGTTTGTAGATAAAAAAGATGCTCTATAGAAACTTCAAGTAGTAAACTTAGAACTAGAAGTAGTTAAGGCTTGCTACCAAGGGCAAAAAGATGTAGCAGTGAATATAGCTTGAAGACTAATAAACTATCATGAACTTAGAGAAAAGGCTATAGCTTTTGAATAAGAGAGATGAAAATTTGCAGTGTGGTATGTTAAAGCCAATGTTTCCACGATTGCCATGTCCATGGAATGTGCTAAATCCATGAATGCACTATAAGAAGTAATCATTTTAGGAAACATTAAAAAAATATTATATAAAACTAAATAACAACTTAAACAATGGTAGACATTGGAAACTTGCAATTCTTATTAATGATTTGTACTATCTAGATCAATATAACGACCATTCTAGAGGAAGAATTTTCCATTGGTAAGAGTAGACTAAAAATAGATACAACTTGAATAATGTTGGCAATATAGGTATGGAAAATAAAAAAAATAAAAAAATTGATAAATCTATTATACAAAAAACAATGAATAGATCATACTTCTAAATCTCGTTGAACATGTTATTGTTCTCGCTAGTGTCACATTGATTTCTATCCTCTGTGCTCATTGATTTTGGATTTTCAATTTACCAAAGATTAAGACTAAGTGTGGTCTTAACATCATTCTATATGGGTTTAAGCATCAAACTTCCCAAATACATCATTGCAAGGCACATTCTCAACTCCCGAAGGTCTCCAAGGACCATTGAGTTCATAATCTAGCATATGGACTTCATTCTTGGTGATCCTAAAAACTTTGAAAATAAAATTTTTCTAAGTGTTGAAGGCAACATAGATTTTAAGTTAATCTCCCTTGAACACCAAAAGACAAAGCACCCCAAAATAACTTCATAAGATATCTTTTCAACCTTTGAAGGCCTCTGATGAGACGCGAGATGCACTGTGCCGCGATATCGCGTACGCGATTTCGCGTATGTGATTTCGCATCTTTCCCTGAGATATCGCGTACGTGATATCGCGATCCGCCACCATATCTATAAATAAGAGGCGGCACTCCCCTCATTTCCCAATCCTGGCTAGAAGTAGCGAAGCTCTGGCAAATTGATCACTCCAGAGTTAGAATTTTTCCCATGTGCCCGCAGTAGGAGTCCTAGAGTGAACGGCTCTTTATTCGAGCAACTTGTAACCTGAACCCAAGTTGTGTATGGCAATAAAGATGAACTTGATTGGATAAACCTTGCAGCACGTGGTTTTATTTATTGTTATTTATTTACTGCTTTCCTAGTGCGTACAAGTACGACTTGATTACGAGCATCTACGGATGTGTACGGCTAATCAAGGAATCGGCTGCTTGTCGCAACGCATGAGTACGACTTAACTACGAGCATTAGATTGCTTGGTAACCTAGTAGTGTATTCCAGGATCTACGCTTGGTAATCCTAGTAGTAGTCCAATGTGTACGGCTAGTTGAGGAATCGGCTNCCCAATGTGTACGGCTAGTTGAGGAATCGGTTGCTCATTGCTAGGCTAGAACGTGTGATAAGTACGACTTAGTTACGAGCACCCACGGGTGTGTACGGCTAGCTAAGGAATCGGTTGCTTATCACACTTAGGCTAAATAGGTGCCTCAGTATGCCCACTTCGACCACTTGCGTTACGTGTGGCGATCCCAGTAACGGTTAGCATTTGGTAAGCCACAGTTGCATAGTTCAGGGTGTGTCCGGCAAGTGGGAATGGATGCTGACGCTAGTTAATTTAGACTAGGACATTAGTTAGAGTTAGTTTAGTTTTCTCAACCCTTTCTCTCATAGCATAGGCGATAAACTTGAAAATACCAAAAAAATCATATACCTCAGACTTGCTTAACCATACACCGTGACACATACAAGCAAGCCTGGGAAGACAA
>MNCI01014592.1:444678-495089 GCA_015680685.1 Gnetum montanum
TGAAAACAAAAAGTTGTAAAACCGAAAATGTGGAAAATAAATAAGTTAAAAACTAAGGAGCCGCCTAAGGTGTTAGTATGGGTATCTCCTCCACACTAAGTTGGAAGGGAGAGATCAGAAAGATTGAGTGTGGGTGTCCATCTAACGAGGTGTTTGGTGCATTGGTTGGCTTGGGATCATGGAAAGGATTTATTTGTTGAATGTTGACTAATTGTTTCTTATTTGGGCTATCAAGTTTGTAGATGATCATGGCCCTAGATGGAAAAGTCTGATCTACGATGTAAGGTCCTTTCCATAATGTTTGAAATTTTGTTCATTGGGGTACATGTGCAGGATTCCAATAGAGAACCTTGTCTCCTGGTTGAAACTTAACTTTTCTTATTTTGAGGTCATGGCGTTTCTTGTTGAATGCCTTATGTGTTTCGTTGGAAGACAAGTCCATTAATCAATTTTCATCTAGCAAGCTAAGGTTCATCAATCATTCTTTCTATGCTAGACTTAGATTTAGGTCAAGGTCACAGGCTATAGAGAGTGTACAGAGCTCAGGTTGGATGGGCAATGTTGGTAGTTTCTCGTACACAAGCTCATAGGGAGAATAACCTATGGGAAGCTTCCATGTGAAGCGATAAGCCCAAAGGGCATCATTTAATTTAGTACTCCAGTCCCTTCAGTTTTTGCTAATGGTACGCATTAGGATTTTGTAATCTCCTAATTAGTGACCTCAACTTAACCATTAGCTTAGGGGTGATATGGTGTTGTGAGTTTATGTTCAAGCCCTAAGCACTGCATCAGTTTCCAAAAAATGGCACCTGTAAAATGAGTTCCATTATTAGAAATTAATGCACAAGGTATACCAAACCTATTTACGATGTTCTATTGTACAAACCGAGCAGCAGTGATGGATGTACAGTCAATGATGGCTGCTACTTCTACCCACTTGGTACAATAGTCAACTATGACTATTATATATGCCTTTCCATTTGATAAAGGTGCAATAGGTCCCATAAAGTTAATGCCCCAAATATCCAATGGCTTGAAAGGTTGTATCCATTATTGTGGTCCCTCCATTTGAGATGTCATTCCACCATCCCTCTGGCAACGATTATAAGTGCAGAAAAATTGGTGTGCATCCCTGAAGATTGTTGGCCAATAATACCCTGCCATTAGGATTTTTATGGTAGTGCGTCTCCCAGCATAATGGCCCCCACAAGGACCTTCGTGAGCATCCTAGAGAATGCACAATTGATCTGTATCAGGGACACACCAACGTACCAGGCCATCGGGATAAACCTTGTAAAGGTTTCCATTAATCTCCATGAAATGCTTGACCTGGTGAAGAAACTATTATTTCTTTCTAGTGTCCAACCCTTGCAACAGTTCTTCTTGAGCAGATAAGTTAGGATGGTGTCATACCATTTTGGTTCATTAGGCATTTGTGCATTAATAGCACTTACAAGGAGAGATTCATTAGGGAATTGATTAAATAAAGGGCTCTCTTTCTCCTTGTCATCCCATCTTAGTCATGATAAGTGATCTACAACCACATTCTCCATACCTTTACGATCTACCATCATGAGATCGAACTCCTACAAAATCACGAGCCACTGTATGACATGGGGGCTCACCGTTAATTTATTCATTAGAAATCAAATGGCACTATGATCTGTGTGCATGAACACTTTGTAGCCAAGCACATATTGCCTGAACTTCTCCAAGGAAAACACCACTACCATCAACTCCTTTTCTGTGGTGGTGTAGTTTAGTTGTGCACCTATAATGCTTTGACTTGCGTATTGAATATAATATGGACGTTTTTAATCATCCATTTGCATAAGCACTGCCCCCAATGCATAATTTGATGCATCAATCATCACATGAAATGGTTTGGACCAATCTGGTGCTTGAAGAATGAGGGTTTCAACAAGCTTTTTCTTCAATTGCCAAAATGTTGCTTCACATGCAGGGGTCTAGACAAATGATGCATCCTTCTTTGTCAATTCTACTAATGGCTTGGCAATTTTGAAAAAATTCTAGATGAAGTGTTGGTAGTAGCTAGTATGACCAAGGAATGACTATACTTCTTTGACTATTTCGTGTTGATAGGTAATTCCTTGGATGACCCTTATTTTTTCAGAGTCCACCTTGATTCTTGCTTTTGAACTTGATTCTTGCTTTTGAAATGTGATGCCCCAAGACTATGCCTTCCTAGATCATAATATGGCTCTTTTGCCAATTGATCTAGAGGTTTGTTTCAACACATCTCTTCAAAACCTACTCAAGACGGTCTAGGGATTGCTTGAACATAGCTCTGTAGGTAGAAAAATCATCCATAAAGACTTCTACCTCGCTACTGATTTGTTATTGGAAAATGCTAAGAACTAATCATTGAAATGTGGCTGGGGCATTACATAAACCAAATGGCATATGATGGTAAGCAAGAGTCCCCCAAGGACTTGTGAAAGTTGTCTTTTCCTAGTCCTCTAATGCAATCCAAATTTGGTTATAGTCACTATAACTATCCAAAAAGGTGTAATAACAATGCCCATAAATGGTGTCCAGCACTTGGTTGACAAAAGGCAATGGAAAATGATCCTTAAAAGTTGCCATGTTGAGCAGCCAGAAATCAATGCACACTCATCATTTTCCTCCTTTTTTTGGTACGATCACAAGTGGACTGACCCACTCACTATCTATGATAGGGTAGATGAATCCCGCCTTGAGGAGTTGTTCAATCTCTTCTTTGACAATCTGCTTTAATTTGGGATTCAAACACTGCTATGATTGTCGTTTCGGCTTAACAATGGGGTCGGTATATATTCAGTGCTAGCATATTCTTGGATCTATCCTAGTAAGTTTGGAATATGACTAGGCAAAGGCTGCCAAACATTTTTCCACAACTTTTATCAACCTTTTCTTTTGTTTGGTAGCAAGCTTAGCATTAATGATAACCAGCCTCCCATTTTTCAAAAATACGTACTCCATTCCAGCTGGTAGTGTCTTCAATTCAAGGGGCTCTTATTTAAAATTGTCAAAAATTTCCAGCTCATCCCAATTGACATCATCATTTGCTCCTTCAGAGAGCTGGTGATGAACTTGCTCGAGTTCATCCATACTTGTAACATATTCTTAGTAGGTTCCATGCATAATATACTGCTACTAGCATTAGCTGTCAACCACTAGGTGTCCTCTTGTTTTGTGGCTGTTGCGTATAGACATCTCTAGATCTTAGCTTTCGGTTCACACTACTTGCATGTAGAGATAGATGTTTGCTTTACTGAGCATAACTTCTGCACACAATGGCACCCTAAATCATTGTACATGATACATGGAACTCTCTTCTTCTCGATCTTTCCAAACTTGTTTTCTTTTGATATTTCTAAAGAAAGATCTCTAATGCCCATTTTGGCATCAATAGTACTTATTCATTCCCTTCCCATAATAATTGGAAAGTCCCCCTTGTAATTCTCCACTTTGATTACTAGAAAATCAACAGGATATGACCACTCACAAATGGTGGTGATGATGTCTTCAACCAGTCCCAATGGAATAGTGATGGACTGGTTCACTAGTTCCAGTTGGATGTTTCTCTTCTTCAAGGGAGGAAGGTTCCACATTGTGTACATCTTATGTGAGATCAAATTAACACCAAAACCATAGTTAAGAAGAGCTTTACAAGGCTCATTCCCAACAATTTGCAAGTAAACTAGGGGACTTCCAGGATCAGCTAATTTTCTGGGCAGGTTACTAGCTTGAATCCAATCAAATATAGCATGTGTCAGCATTACAGTATGGATTTGAGAAGGATTTTAGTTTGAAGGGGACTCAGATAGAGGGGAAACAGAGGAAGTTGGAGGAGCAGAGTTACCAACCATCGATGTGTCTGAGGGCTTTGGTGAATTACAAGATCAAAAGAAGGGTCTTTTCTTTGTTTGTGGTTTTGACCCACTTGATGGGTTAATCACTTGTAGATTAACTGCCCTCGTAGCATTCTTTTGTTATGGTTATGCAGGCAATTCACCTGACATGGACGAAGTAGGTGGTAGCTATGTAGGAGGTGGAGGAGTAGGTGCAGGAATAGGAGGTGCATGAGGATAGTTGATGCCATCCCTCCTTGGATAAGGTAATTGGTATGCTTCATGAGGGTAGTGGTGAAGTTGGTAAGTAGCAACATGACCAAAGGAGTCCCTTGGAGATGAAGGCTGCTGAACATAATAACCGTAGGGATCTAGTTGCTTGTAAGGATATTACTATCTTAGAGGTGGTACTACCCATGATTGTGGTTGCTACCATTGATGGTACAATTCATAGGGTTGCGAAGGAGTTCCACTTGGATAGTATTTCTATGGTTGGTGAAACTGTTAAAGATTGCCTTGTAGATAAGACAATCTTTTGGGCGTTTGCCTTTGTGCAAGTCGTGGATGTAAGGCATACACCCCAGATTCCTACAAGTGTGATACAACTGGACAACATCCCTTAGGATATTCATACTGGCAGACATCACATCTATCATCATCATTTGAATTGCTATCCATAGCCATCTCTATCGTAGCTATTTTACCTTTACCCTTAGATATGGCATGTTTAACTTTCTTACGCCTCCCACACTCATGCTCACCACTTTACTCCTTGGACTCTTCAGCAATTTTTAAAATAGCTTGAAACCTATTGTCCATGGAGTCCCATAATTAATCAACCTTAGCCATGATTTTTTATTGCAATTTTTGAAATGGCAAAGTTTTCTAATTAACCACTTCATCTCTGATGAATTCATCCTTGCTGTCACAAAATCAGACCCCCTTTTTTCGAGTAGAAGGATCCCTATTGTATTCTTCTGCACTTTCACATTTTCTCAATTCTTCCTCCTCCTTGGCTACCTACTCAATTAATTTTTGAATCCGATGGGCACTCAACTCTGTCAATCTCCCTTGGGCATAGACATCAAGGATTTTCCTGGTTTTAGACTACAACCTATGTATAATATGGTGAAGCTGATCAAGCTGAGAGTATCCATGATCGGGACACCTATGAAACAGAGAGTAGTATTGGCCAATAGCAGCATCCAAGGGCTCATGATTCCCTTGTTTCCACCCTTGAATTTGTTTTCTTAGATTGGATACTTGGGAGTATGTTTAATATTTGTCATTGAATAATTCCAACATCGTACTCCACCACCTAATTGATTCTGGTTCCAAGGATTGATACTAATTT
Source organism: Gnetum montanum (assembly GCA_015680685.1). Taxonomy (NCBI): domain Eukaryota; kingdom Viridiplantae; phylum Streptophyta; class Gnetopsida; order Gnetales; family Gnetaceae; genus Gnetum; species Gnetum montanum. The sequence goes on from MNCI01014592.1 coordinate 449,887, forward strand.
TTTGCTTCCTTTATGAGTGTCCTTGGAAATAATTTCAGCTTTTTCCATTCATTATCAATATTCTGTAAGGCACATGCATCTTGGAAGGCCTACAAATGATTTTTTGGATTAGCATCATATCCTCCCTCGAACTGAGGGATGTTGTTCATATCTAGCCTCTTTATTCTGCTGTCCTTCACATGCCTTGTTGGAATCCTCACAGCCTCTGCAATATTCAACATGCCCTAAGAAGCAAGTAGAGGTTCATCAAGGCCATGATGGTGGTGCCTATGATGTTCTCTACTGGTCCTTCTTTCATGATGATGGACCTCTCTAGATTGCCCACATCTTCGATCACGACTGTCCCGATGATCCCTTCTATTGTTCTAGTCCCGTTGGTCACCTCCATCATGGTTATTTCTTCTAAGCCACAATCTGAACCAAATGAATAAGAAGACAACAACGATGAAGGGGAAGAAGAAGGGAAACTTGCTCCACACTGACACCTATCACCCTTCCTTCAATGCTCACGACCACGATCACTATCATGATCTCCTTTGTCCCCCTTTTTTTAACTTGCTTCTCCAAATCCATTTTTTTCATTGGATCCATTTTGACCAAAATTTGGATTATGGATTGTGGATTGGACATTCTAGTTGAGGACTCCTTGAACAAAGTCAAAGAGAGGAGAATCACTAAAAAAATGGTTACCTTCATCAATTGGGCCAAGTAGAGGTGGAAAGATATTTAACCCCTTGCCCTTGACAAGCTCGTGTTGGTGCTCCAGCTGCTGATCCCTTAATCTTTGTGCTTTAGTGGGATGATAATCCCTTGAGTCAAGGTCTCGCATCTAATATTCTCCGTGGAGATGTTGAAGCTCGTGTCGCACGAGCATTAGTTGGAGCATTGCTGGAACAAATTGGTCAGGTGGCAACATAATGTTGCCTTCCATATTGTGCCACCGCATCAGTTAATCTTGATGCAAGATGAAGGTACAGTTTGGTACATACTCATCGGGATGAGCATATACCACCCGGTATTGTTGAGGCACCTGAACTACCCTAGGTGGAGATGGGCTCCTGTGAGAAGAAGACATTTTATGTTAATAAACAGTGTGTAATTGAGGTTTAATTTAATGATAATAGCTTTTTTGTTTCTATAGGATTTGACTCTTGGGTTTAGATAGTGCATGAAGAACTACAGTCCTTGGCAACGACGCCAATGATGAGCGACAAGGTACCCCTACACCCAACCATATGAATCATAGGCGTTCACGTGCGATCTGGTTGAATTCTGCAGACTATAATTACTAAGTATGCTAGAGCTAAACATTGCATATTTGTTGTCTGTTCATTGTCTTCCCAGTCCCACTTGTGAAATGCAATTGTATGGTTAAGTGTGATTAAGGCGTAAGATTTTTACTATTTTGTGTTTTTATGAAATTACTCACCTATAACAAGAATAAAAGTAAGAGTGATTAATTACTAAGTAAACTGTAGTCTAGTCTAGCCTAACACAAGTAACTATTTCCACTTCCCAAACACATCCTAAACTTTGTGTAACACTACTGGGCTGTCAAATGGTAATTGTTTCTGAGCTACTAAGCATCACACATATGCTCGAAGGGGTCGTGCTTGTGTATTTTAATGATTTGCTTGATTGATCAAAACTAATTACTACATTAATAACATTAATGTAAATTGCATGAAATCACAATATATAAATGCAAAAGAAAGAGAGTCTCAAGTGATGCAAGGAATGGATCAAAGAGTTCGTCTTTATTGCCAACACAATGGTGTGCTCAAGTACATCAATGCTTGAAAAAAGATCTGTTCACACTTAGACCTCCTACTACGAGCACTTGGAAAATATTCTAACTTTCAAATGGACAAACTGTAAGAGTTTCGCTACTTGACTACCAAAAACTTACTCCCAATTATGCGCCTAGGCACTGCATTTATCGACCCAGGAGTAACCTTACGGTATTGAATGTACGATATCACATCTTGGGTCGTGATATTGCATACACGATAACGCGACCACCCCGATATCGGAACATTGAAAAACACAATTTATCAACTACTATAGAAGGTATGCAAAATATATTGTAAATTTTAGAAAATCATTGTCATTCATTTGGTCTTCAAGTGAATGAAGATAAAACTAAATTGATGATCTAGGGTACAAGAAATACCTCTTGCAACTTCCATTTTAGAGGCACTAATGTGCAAAGAGTAGATTCTTTTAAGTATTTAGGTTTCATTTATATGGACAATTACATGTGGGGGAAGTGCATCAAAAAAAATTAGCAGGAGGTTTCAAGGCTCTATATACTTTTAAAAACAAGTGCAAGGATTTATAACTCTAGCCTTTGAGGGTCACAACAATAAATTTTTCATATCATCATCTACTATCCTATTATATTGTATGAATTAGTTGTTTGGGTATCTAGACTTAGTCGTAAACTTTGAAAAGATATTGAAAGAGTGAAAAACTTTTCTTCTCAATGAGTTAAAGTTAAAGATGCAAACATCTTACTCAATATCATTATGTGAATTTGATTTATTACCTTTAGAAGTAGAAACATTATGTCAATTCATTACATACACTTATAGCTTGCATATCTCAAGGCAAGAGAAGTTCTCCAAAGTAGTTCTTAAGGATTTGTGAGAGTGTAGTTGGTATTTTTAGGGAATGCAGTGGTTGAGAAAATGTAATATCTCTTAGGAGGATGTGCAACAAAAATCCTAAGCATATTGACCAACTAGTTAGATAAAAGGTTTTAATGGAGATGTGGTCTAATGTAGAAGGCAAAAGACAATTTTATTTACACCACATTAGATCTAATAAGCTAGATGTAGAAGCTCATTATCTCTTAGTTACTATTCCAATTAAGTATTGAAATGGTATTAGTAAGCTTTGCTTAGGTTATCATCATCTTACAACTGAAAGTGAAAGATGGATTCAATACCCCTAAGAAGAGTGCATTTATGGGTAGTGTAGATTAAGAGCCATTAAAGATGAGTTACATGTGTTTTTTTCTTATGTTCTAACTACCCATTTGACACAAATTATAATGCTACAACAAACACCCTGTATGATTTGTTTTTTATGTGCCCATTGGTGCTTGATCAATTTGGAGAGTCTATCTTTATTGTTCATGAAAATGTAATATTTGTTCAGTAAATCCTATAAGTCTTCAAATGTCATAAAGTCTTATTTTATTTGATTATCTCTATATCTTGACCAATTGCTACAAACTAATTAGTGGTTAAATAATAAAGTTTGGTTATGTTTTGGTATTCAAAATTATCCTTTCTTTGCTTCCTCTAGAAAAGCAATTACATTACTAATGACTAATGAGAAGAGTTCATTTAGTATGTTTATTACCTTGTATATAATAATAGGGCATAATCCAAGGCCTCCTTAATCCGATAATTGAAAGGAAGTGATCAAAGAAGAGTTTTGGTGGGTATCAATTTATTTACTTTTAAACAATACTTTGCATTGTCCCACGACGGTGCATCGTCACATGCGCAATAGTTGGTTTGCATCCGGAATCAACGAAACTCAGGATTGAAAGCCTGTGATCCAGGAAATCCTTTCCAAGAACCTAGGCAATCAATGCAGAGAACAACAGAACCGAAGATACAGCCTACGGAGACTGTGCTGTTCATAGAAAGCAGAGCAGAGAATGATGCAGAAACCGGCCATAGTGATCCAAAATTGGTTGTTTATGGCGACAGAAAATCTTCCGTTTTGGCAGGTGTTCTTAATCTGTCAACAACAGTGGTGGGTGCAGGAATTATAGGCCTGCCTGCAACCATGAAAAATCTGGGTTTGCCTTTTGGGCTTCTGTTTCTCATTGCTGTTGGAATTTTAACGTTTTTCTCCATTGAGTTTCTTCTCCGATTCAGCGATAGAGCCAAGGTGCAATCTTACAGCAGTGTCATGGGAGTGCCTTCGGCCCCCCTGGCAGGGTATGCCTGTAAATTTTTATCATTCTCAAAACGGTGGGAATCCTAGTCATCTACATCATCATCATCGGCATGATTAGAAACTTGGGATTTATGGGCTAGATGATTGATTAAGGGCTAAGAACATTAGGTATTCAAGAATAGAATTCCATTGGGTTTGTTATGGAAAAGAAATTAAGGATAGGGATTAATGTTTATTGGGTTTTGCACTGGATTTCTTGTCATTTATAGCATAAATTGAAGTAATAAATTTTATACCTTTGGTCATGAAATTTTTCAATAGTCATACTAGCTGCATTTCTTAGATTGAAAAGATCCAATAGGTGATATGAACTTAATAAAAATTCAGATTCAGATATCGTTGGATTTCAGTACTGGAAAAGATCATTGCGTTCAATAGGTTTGATTATTTTTAACCATATATGTATATATATATATATATATAGCATGCATCTTGTTTTTTCAATAAATTCATGATAAGTTGCAGTTGATTTGTTAAGAATTAAATAGTTGAGAGCTGCAGTAAGTAATGGTAATTTAAAACTACTAAAATGTATTATTTTCTAATTTTAAACCCAGGTGTTCTAATCATCCCATTGTTGTTTATTAACGATTTGATGTTTTGAATGCCTCTGTGTTTGGAGTTTCAGCTGATGTGGTTTCTGGAACAACATCTGATGGAGTTATCATAGAGGAGTTTTGGAAGAATGGTTTGGGGTGTGCTTGTGGACCAGCAGAGCTGGTGCTCTGGCTCTAACCACACTTTTGGTTCTAGTTCCATTGGACTCACTCTTAGGTCAGTAAATTTATTATTTTTGGAAATTTGTTATTGCATAACTCAAGTTTCACTGTTTGAATCATCTTTTTTAGCTGCTGGCTTTTCTTCTTTGTCTTGGAATAGTTTTGGTCTTAAAGTCAAAGGAGAATTTTTACTTACAGTAAATAATTTTTTTTGTCATAATGCCAAAGGAAGCTTGTTGGTTATGGTAGCTAATATAAACTAATCATAATACAAGATAGAAGGAGAGTGAGAGTTGTCTCATTACAAGAAGATTTGATTTGTTGTAAAGAGAAAAGGAACTTGCAACCAAAATATAGATATATATCTAATTTAGCATTTTCTGTTTCGAAAGGTATCTTCTTCATCAATTATTTTAGGGGCAGTAATATATCCTTTTAGATTCATCATTAATCTTGCATAATACATCACTGTCTATGTTTTTAGGGCATTATTTTTTTCCCGAGAGTGGGAACTCTTTCCAAAAACACTATTTCAAGGGAAATGCTATATTACTTCAACATAGTAACTTTATTTCATAGATGTACCATCTCTTAACAAAAGACCAAATGAGCATTGATATTTATTAAAGGGATTTAGAACAATTTTTGTCTTACTTATGTATGAGACACAAATTTTGAAATTAGTAAAGAAAGCTTAGCATGCACTAGTCTATGAACGATACAAATATAGTGAAGTAAAAGAAATTTTTAATCAAAATAATGAATTGTACATGTAGAAGTATGAAGTACAACTAGCTAAGGACATGTTAAAACTATATGTTCAAGTTGTTGTCAAGTAGATAACTGGCCATAAAAACTAGTATTACTAAATGATTCACCCAATGCAATACAATAAAAGTCAATAATGAAGATGAAGTGTGAAGTACATAGGGCAAAATTCACTTGTCAAAGCATAAAGCCAACTCTAAACATTTACCCCAATGTAATACATATGTCCAAAACTAGGTTTCTACAAACATTGCTCTTCACCTTTATCGTAACCAACTTTATCCATCATCAGGCAATCAACATACAGGACATTCTTCCTCATGCATTGCCATGCAAAATTGTAAAGAATCTCCACTATTATTACTCTTTTATCCATCTTTGGTGAATCATGACCATGGTTTTTTATATTGCAACATTTCCATAGGAGTCCTTCTTACTTATTCGACACATTTGCAAGTTTTTTTAATTTATCCATTCTTCCATGCTCACAGTCATGAGAATAAGATTGATTTTGCTAACTTTGTACAACCTCCGAAAAGAAGAGAAAAGTCATGTTTCACTGTATACTTGCATTAGGATCATGATTTAATTCATGTAAAATATAACATAACTATTGAATTTGCAAAACCAAATGAATCATTGAATTTTTAAATTGGCTAAAAGGAACCCTGCTTTATAAGTTCAAAAGTTTCAACTAGATTTTTTTAAAATTTGTTTAAAATTTAGTTGTTAGGCCCTTGATAAGTATCTGAAAGTGATGAAATTTGTTGAATGCAAGAGAAGTGGTTGATGTTCTAGTTGATTCCTTATACTCCAAAATTTTATTATTAACAAAATCTTCATTTTATCTTGTAACTACAATTTCTACAAAAGTTGCTAGGTATCTTACATGACATTATGAGAAAACATTAGCTTGAGCAGAATTGTAGATTTTTGAGCTCAACAATTGATTTTTAATAAATTATTATGATTTTTTAATATCACTAGATGTATATACACACACACTAATTTTCCTCAAATGACCTTATTTCTTAGATTCTTTGAGATATAGCTTAGCAGTATCAGTAGCATTGGCTGTTGTATTTCTAGTCGTCACAACAACAATCACTCTTATCAAGCTAATCTATGGTGACATTCACATTCCAAGAATACTCCTTGATGTCCATGATGTGACATATTTTTGGAAACTTTTTCAAATTATCCCAGTTATGGTCATAGCTTATATTTGCCACTATAATGGTAACACTCAATTTTTGTTTACATAGAATGTATCTTTCATGCATTTGACCTTGACCACAATTTGTAAATTCTAAGGCTTATGTTGGTTAATTTGATTCTAATGTAGTTCACCCTATACAAAATGAGCTAGCAAATCCTAATCAAATGAAACAGGTTGTTAAGATAACAATTTCATTGTGTACCACAATATATCTCTTGACAAGCTTTTTGGCTATCTTCTATTTGGAGAGGAATGTATTAGCCAATTTTGATATGGACCTGGGGATACCTTACAACTCTCTTCTCAATGATATTGTCTGTATTAGCTATGCTATTCATCTTATGCTACTATTTTCAGTCATTCATTTTGCTTTGTGACTCAATCTTGATGAACTTGTGTTTCCATTTGTTGAGCCTCTTAAAGAAGACCCTAAATGGTTTTTTATAATCACAACTAGCCTAGTAAGCTTTATTTTTGTTGGTGCAATTTTTATTCCAGATCATTAGAGTGCATTCCAAGTACTAGGTTCAATGGTTGTTACTATTGGCTCTATGAATCTACGAAGGGGAAGTGGTTCAATGATTCCCCATACCTACCATATAAAAAAGATGGTGGAGAACCCTTCTTTAGAGGTTTTCTATTCAAAGAAACTCCTCTCTTTGACTTCAATGAAGCAGGTCAAAACTAGAACCTGCAGTCCACAATCAACAATCTTGGTTCTGGCAAGAACAAATCCAATGACAAAGAGAGATCCAAGGAGGAGAGTCAGGGCATGGATGTGGACAAGAAGAAAGATTGTGATCTTGGCTCTGACTATCAAAAAGGGAGCAGCAAGCATTGTGATGGTGCTAGTCATCCTTCCTTTTCACCTTTGTCATCTTCTTCCTCTTCTGGCTCTAAACACAACTGCAAGGGGTGTGATCATGATGAAGGTAACTGACGAGACTGAGATAATTGTAGGAATCATCAAGCAAGTCAAGATCTGGGGCAAAAGCATTCAAGAGAGGTCCATTGCCATGAATGAAGGGGTAGTAGAGGGCATCGTAGGCACCAAAATCATGGCCTTGATGAGCCTTTGCTCACTACCCGAAGCATGTTAAACATCATAGAGGTAGTAAGGATTCCCACAAGGCATGTAAAGGATTGTTGGATCAAAAGGCTAAACATGAACAATATTCCTCAATTTGAAGGAGGATATAACTTAGATCTACAGAACCATCTCTAAGCTTTCCACAATGCATGTGCCTTGCAAAATATAGAAAATGATTGGCAAAAGCTCAAGTTGTTTCTGAGGACACTCATTAAAGAAGAAAAAAGCTGGTATTAGTCCTTAGAACTATAATCTATCAAATAGTGGAGTACAATGCTTAAACTATTTAATGAAAAATATCAAACGTACTCCAGAGTGTCCAACTTGAGAAGGCAAATCCAAGGATGGAAACAAGGGACACAAGAACCCTTTGATGCTGCCATGGGCCAATACTATTCTCTATTGCATAGATGTCTTAATCATGGTTATTCTCAACAAGAGCAACTTTTCGCCATATCATATATGGGCTCCGATCAGAAACAAGGAGAACTCTTGGAGTCTATGCTCAAGAGCGATTGTTAGAATTAAGAGCCCATTAGATCCAACAGCTAATTAAGCAGGTGGCCAAAGAAGAAGGAGAGTTGAGGAAGCATGAAAGTACAAAAGAATATAATTGCGATCCTTCCATTTACAAGAGGGAGGTTCAATTTTGTGAAAGTGAGGAGGAATCATTGCTTGATGAGGTGGTGAACCAAAAAACCTTATCGATTTAAAAATTTACCTCTGAAATTTTGGCTAAGGTAGATCAATTATGGGACTTTATGAATAACAGATTTTAAGATATCTTGAAAATTGTTGAAGAGTATAAAGAACAATAGTGATTGCAAAAGGTGAAAGGAAGTTGAAAGTGCCAATCAAAGGGGTAAGGACAAGATTGTTGTAGTAGAGGGAGCTGTGGAAACTGAATCAAATGATGATGGTGGGTGTGACATCTGCCAATATGAACATCCCAAGAAATGTTGCCCCATTGTGTCACACTTACAAAAGTTTGGAGTGTATGCTTTGAATCCACAACTAGTAAGAAGGAAAACACCTAGAAGGTTGCCTTATCCTCAAGGCAATCCTAGGCACTTCCATCAGTAACAACAGTATTATCTAAGTGGAACTCTATTATAATTGTACAAGTAGTATCAACAGTGGCAACAACCACAGTCATGGTCCTAGCACCACCAAGGTAGCAATACCATTACAGATAACCAGATCTATATGGCTATTACGTTTAGCAACCCCTATCTCCACGTGACTCTTCTAGTCACGTTTATTCTTTTCAACATTACTACTACCCTCTTGAATATTATCAAACTAATACTACCTTTTACCCTTATCCTCCTCCTGTTCCTACACCTATTCCACACAACTATCACCTACTCCATCCATCCAAGGTGAACTTCCAGCCAGCTACAGTAACGTAACACTATTAGGGCCATTAATCTACAATCGGTTCATCAATCGAGTGGTTCAAAACATCATACTCATAAAAGACTATTCTTCTAGCCCAATAGCCCTACTAAGCCCTTACAAACTCAAGCAATTGACCACCTTGCTCCTACCTCATCCTCTATAAACAATTCCATTAAGTCCCCTTCAAACCAAATGCTACCCAAAATCCATAATGTTATGTTCACTTGTGTCGTATCTGATTGGATTTGGGTGGGCAACCTTCCCAGGAAATTAGATGATTGTTGGAGTCCTCTTATTTATTTACAGATTGCTGGAAATGAACCATGTAAGGCCCTTCTTGATTTAGATTCCAGTGTCAACCTGATTTCTCATGAGATGTATACTGCCTGGAACATGCCTCATCTCAATAAGAGCAATATCATATTGGAATTGGCATACCAGTCCATCACTGTTCTATTAGGACTAGTAGAAGACATTGTGACCACTATCTATGGGTGGTCTTATCCTGCTGGTTTCCTAGCAATCAGTGTTGAGAACTGCAAAGGGGACTTCCGAATCATCATGGGAATGGCATGGCTAAGCACCATTGATGCAAGAATGAGCTTCAGAGATCTTTCCTAGAAATATCTAAGGAAAATACATTTGCAAAGATCAAGAAGAAATGAATTTTATGCATTGCGTACAGCGATATAGGATGCAATTGTGTGCAGAAACTTTGCTTTGTTAAACGAGCATCCATTTCCACATGTAAGCAATGTGCACCTAAAGTAGATATTCAAAGGTGTCTATATACACAGCAGTCACAAAACAAGAGGGCACCTAGTGGCTGACCACTAATTCTGAAAACACCACTTTCTCATGGTTGGTAGAAATTTTTCATGTAAATTCATATAAAATCTTGGAGAGGTCCTTGTATTTATAAACAAGGAAAATGAAAGAGGGAAAATTGAGTCCAATACCCAACACTTTCTTTTATTTTTTTACTGGGTTATTTACTTACCTTAAACAGCGAGTCTTAGTTTGAGTCCTTATATATGTAAGAATTTTTCTTTAGTTTCTTTGTATTGTGATAGAATCTTTCTTGAGCAAATTTGTATTAGGTAATCCTTGTTATTGAATCCTTTTCACTGGATCTATGAATTTCCATTAACGAAACGAAAAAACATCTGTAGCCGTGTTAAGTTCTGATTAGTCTCTTCAAAGTTATCATCTCAGTTACCTTTTATTTTTCTGTCAGTGGTTCACTAGACTTGAACGGAACGATTTATATTGACCCCATGAAAAGTGTTTCTGGTTCTGGATTTAATGTTCTTTTGTCCTGTTTTCAGTATGCTCACAGAAGCTGTGTGCAACGTTGGTGCAATGAAAAAGGAGATACAACATGTGAAATTTGCCAACAGGTAAATTTATTCACTTTGAACGCAATTCTTTTAATATATCATATACCTCTCTAGATTTCTTGGACTTGGAATATGATATTGTGGAATATTGGTTATTGTTCTTTACTGTCATTTTGGGCATTATTAGGCATACAGGCCCGGATATACTGCGCCTCCGAGACCCATCACCAATGGAGTTACTGTTGATATCAGGTAACAATGCAATGGCCATTTTTAAAAGTAAAATCATTTCATTCTTTCAATTCGATAGGGCTGTAGTTTTCAAGCCTAATGGAGACATGAATATTGAACAAATATTGAATATGGATAACCTTTCAATGATGTTGAACAGCGAGAATTGGGAATTTAGTGATCCTCGGCTGATAGCAATAATTGCAGCAGAGCGTCATCTACTGGAAGATTATGACTGTCCTGGAACTAATTCAAGTTGTGCTACATGTAGTCGCTCAGCACTTTTGATTGTAGGTGACATTCTTGCGTTTTCATGTTTAAGATGTTGCAGAGCATAGTAGTTTCAAGCATCTAATAAACCTGCTTTTATTTTTGTGAATTGTAGTTAATGGCACTGTAGCTGTTGAGGCATGCCCTTGCTATTTCATCTGCTGCCGGAGATGGAAGATTTCTCAACATTTTTTACTGTAGGTCATTTTTGATGGCATTTGTCTACATACGGTTTTTGAATTTTCATCCTGTTCTTATGTACTTCAAATGTTGGTTCAATTTCAGCTCTTCCTTTTAAGAGCTGCTGGATTTCTTTTGCCCTGCTACATTATGGCAAGGGCCATGAACGTTATACAGCGCAGAAGGCAGAGACAGGTAATTGCAGTTAGTTGATAGTAATTTCCTTATTGGATGGTGAATAATCATGTTAAATTCTAAGCTATATGAAGTATGCACTAAATGATCCCCACTAAATCTTCATGTGTGATTTCAGGATTTGAATATATTATTATAACATTTTGTTACAGGAGGCAGCAATGACTGCAGCCGAGGTAGCTTTCTTGCTTGAAGCAGGACGATCTCGAGGGTTGAGATTTACTGCAAGATCAGTTCCTGCTGAACAATAATGACTCTTCTTCATCATGGACGCTAGGATGCCTTCAGGAGAATGAATAATGTCATGTTATCAAGTTGTCATTTTGGCGCTCACAATCTGATTAAGTTTGATTTGCCTCATGAAATTTTAAATTTAGACAGCAAGCCAGATACCTGTTCCTATTTTACCCAATAGTTCGGGCTCATCAGTTCCCTATGGAAGAACTGAACGAAAGCTGTTGCTTCGAAGCAGAGCCACTACTGTTTTGGAGAGTCCTGAAGGGCACGAATTATTTCCAATTGCATTACAAAGTTAAGATGAAAGTCCGACTGGCATCTACATTTCCATGTTACAGTATCATTCAAAAATCAAATACGCACGCTGAATATGCATCAGTTGTTGCATGGAGAATTCAGTAGGAAAAAAAAAAGGAAAAAAGAAAACCCAAATTGTGAATAACAAAGACCATCAGGAGGTCTTTCCCCATATTTGGTTTACTGCAAATGTAGCCATCTGTACTACAATCTTCATATGTTTTTTAAAAAAATTCTCATGCTTAGTTGTGCACTGAATTTAAAACTTAACAGTGAGCAAATATTTTTCAGAAGTTGGTTTCATGATGATTAATATAATGCTGATACTGTTTGCCAATTGATGCCACAGTGGGCCTAGTAATAATTTGATCCCTTGGATTTTGACAATGGAGGGGGCCCAAAAAGAACATGAATGTCTATTAATAGGACACACCCTCAATCTGATGAATGATGTTGAATGATGATATTTTGAAATTCGATTGACCCAGCGATGGACATAATCTGTGGTACCGGAACAAAGTAACTCGAAACAGTGCACTTGTTCCCTCCTGGAAAACCAAAAAAATACAAAACACTGCACTCTTTCCCTCCGGTAAAACCAAAAAAATACAGGGGTGGCCTTCGGCCCGGCTGTAGAAATCTGCACTTTAGTTGGCCCATGACACTGACAAATTGAATGCTATGAAAGTTTACGTGAACATCTAAAATCTTGGACCCTCCCCCAAAAATTGGAACTGTGAGAGTTCTTTTTAAGGTAAATTCATGAACCTTCATTCCAACCTCTATCCACGGTTCAGACATTCAAATTTCATGCATAAAATTCTGACCCACAGGCCTTCTTTAAAAATTGATTCTTGCTTGGGAAAGCCCAGGCTAGGTTATTTGTGGTGGGACCCACCCAATAAAATATTTGCAAATTGCTCCTCGTAACCAATGGCTGTGAACCACAAGTGCTTGCAAGTCATATTTATTAATTCTAACAACTTTAGCACAAACACTCGGAAAATTTGAGCATGAATGTGAGAGATGTGGTTGTTCTCTTGTGCTCTCCCCATGGTTCGGGGGCTGTGGAACACTTTGAGGTGCCCTTAGGTGACTCTCAAGTGTTAGAAAACCCACCCTGGCCCGGTGGACACCCTCCTATTGCAACTTTCTTCCAAGTTCTCTTCATTCCTCCTTCACCGTGGAGAACTACATGGCCCTGATTCTACAATGGTCGTAGATATGTAGGCAATCAAGATTGGATAGTTTTGGCGCAATGCCAGCCACACCTTGTACCAGATCGTGAGGGATTTGGGGGTGAGGCCCCTTCCCTTATAGGTATATCATCTCCCCTCCCACTGATGTTGTCTACAAGGTTGTGTGTGTGCTTGTTTGCATGGTCCTCGTTTTGGAGTTGGTTACCCTCCATGAGGTGCATTGTCATAAACGTTAAGAAGTGTGCTTCTACTTGCACTCACTCATGAGATGCTTGCTTGCTTGAGGCGTATTCCCCAGGTCTTCCGCCCCAGATCCATTGGATTTTTGTGAATTCCTTGGGTGCCTAACAACGTTGTTACAGATGGTATCAGAGCATTATTGAAATTGTGTTGTGATATGCATGTTCTCTTGGGTTGTCTTACTCCATAGAGGTTGTTCGATTAATGGTCCCTCCGAATTGATGCCTAGGTGACCTAGGATCATATCCTTATGTATTTTTGAAAAGTTGCCTGATGGCAATGTTCTACGCTCTTCATGAGGGGACAGATGATAAATTGTGAGCAACTGATGTATGTTGCTCTCCATGAGGATGTAAACGATGGTGTTGTGGTGATGTCCTCCACTTGTTTACTTGTGGTTGAACTAGTTGTGATTGTATGCGATATGGTTGAGAGGAGTTCTATTGGCAACTCAGGAATTTTGTTGCTCAAGGAGCTCTCATCTCAGGTCTTTAGTGATTCATCTGAGATGAATCGGACCCAGTCTCCGCTTTGATTTCCACCCAGATGACATGTTTCGAGATAGCATCTGTTGAATCGTGCAGGATATGATATCCTTGGCACTCCCACTCACCCTAGATACAGTGAGCATGGGAAAATACAAATTGGGACAAGATGGTTCCCAGGTACCTCAGGATGGAGGTCTTTCGGACATGTGCTCTTGGTGAGCCTTGTTCTAGGTGGATTAAGACCATTGCCGGTAGACTTCGTATGCTCGTGTTTGCGATTGTATGTTTGTCTATTTGTGTATGCGTGTCTTCTTGGTTGCACTTTCAAATTCTACATATGTGTTATCTTCGTCGTGTCTATCATTCATAGCGCAAGGCTTGGTGTTCTACGTGGTATGATGACTTGTTGTTGGGAACGTTGAGGATGCATTATGAGGCCGTTTGTGCCATCCCAAAGCTAAATGTTTGTTGTCTTGTTTGACAACTTCTTGTGCATGAGGCATGATTGCCCTTGTTGATCTTTGTGAGTTGTGCTCCCTTATTTGAGCTGGTTGTGTTGCCCTTGGGTTTGTAGCATCACTCTTTTGATTGGTGACATTTCTTGGTCACTTTGATTTGAAGACTACTGGTGTGGGTCATCCTATTGATGGATCTTGTTGAGACCACACCTTTTTTGATGAAAGTTTTCTTGTGGACGCATCCTCCGTGATGTTGCTCGTTGTTGCGAGAATTGGTTTGATGCATACTTGTTATTGGATAGACCTTGGTCTTCCACCTTGTTTTTGGGTTGAAATGACGATTCTCTGTTGCCCCATGACTCATACAATTGTGTTGAGATTTTGATCCTGGTTGAAACCAGTGTTAGTTGCTAGGAATGATTGTTGTGTATGAATCATGGAATTTTGAGAGTGTGCTATCTCTCTTTTGGTGTGCCTCATGATGAAATCGTTTGTTCAAGTGAGGATCTAATTCATCCATCAATGTTTTGCATGATTGATCTCTATGCATGTTGCTGAGGTCTTGATTTTATGATGTGCAAGAGTGATATGACTTTGTTATATGATCATGCTTGATAGTTGTGTATGAGGCTGATGTGCTAATCATGTTCTTGCTAACTTCTATGTTTCTGAGCTCTTGTCTCAGTGTTTGCAGGTAGCACAGGTACAAAGATGCAGCCAATGGTGACCTCAGTTGATTCTGTGAGCACTATGTCTATGGGGAAGATATGTGCTCCTGAAACCTCTATGAATTGATTATTTGATCTCAAAATCCCAACATTGGATTGCGGATTTATCAGTACCTTGGCTGTGATGGATCAGCAGGTACATTATGATTTGTTTGCCTCTCTGTGCTAGGGGAGCACTAACAGAGGATGTTGATCTATCCTTGACCCTACAGATATTGGGCTAGCAGATGGCATGAAATGGTATCCTTGGCCATGCAAAATATTGATGGTCCAAGAGTGGCCAAAGCGATGAGGTCCCACTATGGCAGGATGGTGGATACTCAGTTGGCGTGTTTCGTTATTCGATCTTTGTGTTCATGTCTCGAATCGCTTTCATTCAATGTTACCCGTGCAGTGGGTTTAGTGCAACAGTAGATCATGTATCTTTTGAGATAGTGGTGCAATGACAGATGATCGTTTATGCTTCGTGACATAGACAGGTTTTTCTCAAAATAGCATGTTTCTTTCATGGTATGCTCTTGGTGGCCTAAATCCTTTAGCCTAGGATGGGCTTAGGTAGTTCATCCTATAGCCTTTTAGGCCTGGGTAGCATTCCCAAATACCATGTATGTTCCCATATATAAATGTAATCCTATCCTTGGGTGTGTGAAATGTATCCTTGTGATATTCTCAATTCGATTTTATGCACTCAAAAGTATTGGATGTATTGCCTATGTGACTTAGTTGTCTCCTAGTTGTAGGCCTATGCCACACCCTGTGACAAGGCCAAGCTTGATGTATGGTGTTTTCCTGGTGCTTGTTTTGAAGCGCCCTTGCTATATGTTGTAAATGGCCTTTGTGCCTTGATGTATAATTCTATTGAAAACCTCATGAGAAATTCTTCAGTTGTGATACGGTGTTGTAACGAATTGACTAGGACATGTCTTTGCCCATTATGCTCTTGAACTAGTGCCATGTGTTCTTGATGATGTTGGCATGCCTAGATGGTGTGTGCTTGGTGAACGTCCTTGAGACAGGACAAATCTTGGGAACACTTTCTCTTGTGTTCCTGGACTAGCAAAGATCTTGTCCATAGATGATCGATGGTGGTATGCAGCTTAAAATACACAAACAAATTGGTTTGATGTGCTTGTTCTTAATAACAGGTGGTTCACTGTGGCCATGTGAATTACAATGGCAGACTAAAATTCAAATCAATATGATGTCTAGTAGTGGATTTGAGTCAAGTTCTGGGTATTGGCACCTAGACTCGCTCTTCCATGTTGGATGTGATCGTGGAGCAATTGTCCAAACATTGGGATGGTGGTCCATCCTTGAATAAATGACGTTACAGATACAGAAATTATGATTTGTCTTGGTGGCCTTGCTTGGTGGGCTTGAATGTGCTCAAAACACTTGAGCCGATGCTCTCATGATTGGGGGCTTCTAATGATTTGTGCATGTTGGTTGGCTCTCATTATTGGTTGCTTTTGGTGCTTTGGAGGGCTATGATGCACTCTCATAGGTTGGGACTTATTGGTGCTTTTGTGGTCTATGGTGTGATTCCATGATAGGGGACTCATTGTGCCTAATAGGCTATGGTGTCTTGCTGAATTTTCCCGTGTACTCTATCCCTTATGTACACTGATGTATCACACAGTCCCTCTCTAATGTATTGTCCCATGTCTTTGGTGTAATGTTAATTCATGTTGGTGTTCTCACCTCCTTGATGGGATAGCAGAGTTGATCATGATATTACTTGGTGAATCTTTAATTTTATGAGGGGTCATCCTTCATTTCAATGGATGCCCTCTTCAATTCCTGAAAGAATAAGGCAAGTGGTATTTAGACGGTTGTCTCCTATTTGGGACCTAGAAGCAATTGATGTTTGGGACTTGTTCCTAGCAGTGGTCCCATGTTCGTGAACTCGTGGGATTTGTTCTTAGAGACAGAATGTTGTTACCCTAGTGAAATTCATGAAACCTCCTTTGTGAGGTCGTGTTGTTGATGTAAATTAAAGGTACATATTGCTCTTCTTATAAGCAAGGCATGATCTTGTGTACTCTCTTAGTTTTGGGGGCATCAGAGGAACTTCCTTGTTGGGGTTCTTTGGTAGACTATCCTTATTGTAAACCCTTCGGGGATGAATCGTTTTGTATTTGAGTTGTAAATGATGTTGATGAAAGCCCATTCCATGTAAAACTATTTTGAGGACCTAGTCCTCCTATGGGCAAGATGTTGCTGACTTATGTCTATTATTTGGGTTGAATGATAATAGGTAGTGGTGCGGCCTTGTCCACCACAACTTGATGTAAATGAGCTTGACTAGGATGTATGAAATAAAAAACCCAGATCTCCCAAGATGAAATAGAAATCCCTCTTGATAAAATTTCAAAGGGATGAATTGCTTGGTGTCTCAAGTCATTTTCAAGGGGAAAATTGAATTTGGGTAGGACTTGTGAACCCATGTCTTCCCTCAACTAGTGACAATTCCACAATATGGTTCTATTGGCTATATTGACTACTTGGGTGTGTATTATGGGTAAGGTGTAGCTGGCCTGCTATACTTACCTATGGAAGAAACCTCCCAAAGAGGATCCTTCCTACAAGTGCAAAATATAATGAAAGGTGTTGATCGTGAGACTGGCAGTCGTTCTTAATAAAGTGGGGAAATGCAAATTCTGGGAACATTGATGTTCCTTGGAGAATTCATGATATGGTTACTCTCAGAGGTGACTCTATATTCTTTCCTGGACCTAGTGTTCAAAAAATGGTGCTTGTCCCATAACTTGGAGTGGGAATGATAGCTTGTATGTTGCAAGTGGGGTTGATCCTTCTCCCTGAATGGGATATTATTGTGTCATTCGATGATGTGCTTACAGTTGACATGAGGTAGATGTATGGAGGATTTTCATGGGGTTGGCTGCCCAATAGACCCTTCACTTGTCCTAACATTTGAGTAGGCATTCTTGATGTTGGACAATCACAAGAGGTCTTGATGATAGTTGGGCCTTGATGTATGTTAGCCTCTTGGAGAAGTTTCCAAACAGATTTTTGGATCTTCTCTCTCGTTGTGGCTATGAAATACTATTGAATGATGAATTGAGGTATGCGATGTTGGTGTTTGCAGACGACAAGGTCAAGCTCAAAAGATCTGCCCTTGTACCTTGTTTGTAAGGGAGAACATGCTTGACTCCCTTCATACTAGCTTGAACAAACATGATGAGAAAAAGAGAATGCGCATGGTACCGATGCACATGGAATCAGTGCTTAAATGGTTGCACTGGTGAGACCCCATGGGTCTGGATGCGAGTAGTAGAACATGGAGTTCTGGCAAGCATGAGTTGCTTGCGGAGACATGGCCCTTCGGAGCATGTCCTCCCTCTCGGTGTGATGTTCCCAAGTCCCTCACCATGGGTAGTGGCCCTAGTGAGCCCTCAAAAAAAAGAAAAATAAATCAAATCAATGGGTGCTGAGATCACAAAGGAACTCGGTGGGACTTGTGGAAGAGGAGCTATCTTCTTGCATAAGTATGGGCTTACGCAAGAAGATATGTCTCTAGACCCTCAAAAGGGACGGATCTAGGGGATGCCTTAGAGACGTTGGCCCTTTGGGTTGGACTCTCCCGCTCGTATAGAGAAGGGAAGTCTTTGGGCTTCCTTCAATTGCCCTTGCATTTCATGCAAGGCATTGGATGGAAGGATGTATCAGGTGTTGGGATTGGTATCTTCCCTCAAGCTTGGCATCTAAGGAGTTGACGGATCCCCGAAATTGACGGAGTTCCAAACCCATTTAGAAGTGTACACTCGAAGCTATCCTAGGCTCCGCTTTGAGGACGTCGCTTCTTTGTGTGGTGGAAGATTGTGAGAGATGTCCTAAAGTGGTGGTTCTCTTGGGCTCTCCCCATGGTTCGGGGGCCATGGAACACTTTGAGGTGCCCTTGAGTGACTCTCAAGTGTTAGAAAACCCACCTCGGCTTGGTGGTACCAAGCTAGCAATAGGACACCCTCCTATTGTAACTCTCTTCTAAGTCCTCTTCATTCCCCCTTCACCATGGAAAACTACATGGCCCTGATTCTATGGCGATCATAGATATGTAGGCAACCAAGATTGGATAGTTTTGGTGCAGTGCTAGGCCACACCTTGTACCAGATCGTGAGGGATATGGGGGTGAGGCACCTTTCCTTGTAGGTGCATCGTCTCCCCTCCCACTGATGTTGTCTACAAGGTTGTATGTGTGCTTGTTTTCATGGTCCTCGTTTTGGAGTTGGTTACCCTCCATGAGGTGCATTGTCATATACATTAAGAAGTTGTGCTTCTGCTTGCACTCACTCATGAGATGCTTGCTTGCTTGAGGTGTATTCCCTAGGTCTTCCACCCCAGATCCATTGGATCTTTGTGAATTCCTTAGGGTGCTGGACAACGTCGGGGCAATGTTGTTACAATGAAACAGCTGTGTCTACTTTATTGATGCATCGTTATGTCTTTTTCTAGTATAGTACTATCAATCCGTATTCTGGGTAATGAAGCAACATGGAAAGATTCCACACATTTACTGTCAATTTCCAAGTTGTTCAAGATACGATGGTTCATGAAAAAATTTGATACATTATTTATATTAGAACACCTCATTAGTCATTACCCATAATTCAAAAAAAATTGGGAATGATCCCCTCATAGCTCTAGTTTTGTCTTTATGAAGAGGGGATTCCATGATTCCATCCATGAAAGACGGTATCTTTTCTATAACATTAATTGACACCTAGGTCCTCAAATAGGCAAATCTGTCTCCCACTAAGAAATTGAAATCTAAACCATCCTAATGCAATTTAAGATCCCATTGGCTTATTCAAAGCAAGAAGCAGAAGCAATTGGGTTAATTATTACAGAACATGGCATGAATCATGATAACAACCTTTCTGGAAATAAGAATGACGGTGTAGAAAGGACACCGAGAACGAGACACTGTTGTGGAATTATTACAGAACATGGCATGAATCATGATAACAACCTTTCTGGAAATAAGGATGATGGTGCAGAAAGGACACCGAGAACAAGACACTGTTGTGGAAAGTTATGGAAGAGTAAAAGAGCACTTGCATGAGCATTGGGACATACACCATTTCCTGTTTCTAAAAACCATCCAAGCCCAGAAAGCTTTCCCACCAACAAAAAAAGAGAAATGGTGGAAATTGGAAAATATGAACAAGCCAAGCATGAGGCCTAGAATGAGAAGTTTAGGCACTATGTGCTTGGATATAAAGTATTTGTGCACATTGACCACAGTGCAGTTCACTTCCTGATGAACAAACCAATGATAAGCCCCTGTGTCATATGGTGGTTGTTGATGTTACAAGAATTCAATCTTACGATGGTAGATCGAAAGGGAACTAAGAATGTGGTTACTAACCCCTTGTCTCGGTTGTGATGGGAAAACAAAGAGGAAGAAAGCCCACTATTTTATCTATTTTCTAATAAACTCCTCTTTTCTAAGGCTATAACTAAACACTTATCGACTGAGCCTAAATGGGATGATGGCATTCTCATGTACCTTCTCAATTAAGAGATGTCACAAGGGTTGGACCATTGGAAGAAACAATAGTTCCTTCACCAAGTGAAATGCTTCATAGAGATCAACAAACACTACTACAAAGTGTGTGCTGATGGCTTAGTTCGTTGGTGTGTCCCTGATGCTGATCAACTATGTGTTCTCCAGGATGCTCATGAGGGTCCTTATGGGGGCCACTATGCTAGGAGATGCATGGTAGTTAAAATCCTCATGGCATGGTATTATTAGCCAATAATTTTCAAAGATGTTTATCAATTTGTCCATTTTTTTTGTGAACGCTGCCAATGAGATGGTGAAATGATCACTCAAGTGGAGGTACCTCAATAGTGGATCCAACAACTAGAACCCTTCAATATCTAGGGCATTGACTTCATGGGTCTCATCATGACCATGTTAAATGGAAAGGCATACATCATAGTTGCCATTGACTATTATACAAAATGGGCAGAAGCAATAGTTGTCACCTACTGTACATCTTCTACTGCTACTCGGTTTGTACAACAAAATGTTGTAAATAGGTTTGGTGTGTCACGTACATTAATTTCTAATAATGGAACACACTTTACAAGCACTACCTTTCATAAGCTTACGCAACACTTGGGAGTTGAACATATACTAACAACACCCTACCACCCCCAAGCCAATGATTAAGCTGAGGTTACAAATAGGGAAATCACAAGGTCTTAATGAGAACAGTTAGCAAATATAGGAGAGATTGCAGCACCAAACTCAACAATGCTCTTTGGGTCTACTTTTCAACATGGAAACTCCCTATAGGTGATTCTCCCTATGAGTTGATGTACGGAAAATTATCAACACTTCCTACTTAATCCGAGCTTTGTACACTTTCAACAACCTATGACCTTGACCTTGACTTAAGTTTAGCATAGAAAGCAAGATTAATGAATCTCAACTTGCTAGACGAAAACCAATTGGTGGCCCTGTCATCTAACAAGTTTCACAAGGCATTCAACAAAAAGCATCATGAACTTAGAATTAGGAAAGTCAAATTTCAACTAGGAGATAAGGTTATCTACTAGAACCCCACACATGTACCTCAACAAACTAAGTTCCAGATGTTGTGGGAAGGACCTTATATCATTTATGCATATTTTCCTTCTGGGGCCATGATGATCTACAAACCTGAGAGCTTAGACAAGAAACAACTGGTCTACATACAATAAGTCAAACCTTTCCATGAGCCTCAGTAAGCTAGTGCAACCAATGCCTCATTGGATAGACAACCACGCTCAATCTTTCGGATCTCCTCCTTTCAACTTAGTCATGGGGGAGATGGCTATCTATGCTAACTATATAGGTGGCTCCTCAGTTTTTCATCTTTTTGTTTTACATGTTTTTCTTTTACACCTTGTCATTTTTACAACTTTTTGTTTTACACCTTCTTTATCTTATACCTTTTGATTTTTACATTATTAATTTTGTATTTTTTTTTGTGTTATAACATCATTGGTACATTTTATTTTTCTTAATTATTTTATAGTTTCTTGTATATTTTTCTTTATTTTGGTGTGATTTTCTTAGTGTGTTTTAATAATAACATGCCTTATTGCCAAATGGGTACAGTGTAGTTGTTTGATGTAGGCATGTGCTATTTGGTGATTTGATTGTTGGTGTCTAGATTCTAGCTTTGAATTTTGTTATTAATAATTTGGACATGGTTTCTTTTTCATGCAACAAGTAGTGAGTCCAAAACATCCACCCATCCACAAACTTTATGATTTTCCTTGTTTTGGAAGTATGAGGTCCCTTTTCCATTAATAAAACTTTAATGAACTTGTGATCTTGGTAGTTTCTAGACTTGGAAAGGATGCAAAGGTTTGAATAGGGTGTGACTTTAAGGGAACTCAACACTCTTTGTGTCTTTCTACTTACTTGGGTGTACATGTGTTTTCATGGATTTCTTACTATTTCGTGTCAACCAATAACAGGAAGTTAAATAAGTCATTCCTTGATGTGGTTCCCATTCAAACCAAAAGAAAAAGAAACAATGGGAATTCAAAGCATACCCCTTATACAGAATAAATGGGCTACAAGCACTAGTTATGGGACTAGAAAGACATGTTACCCATGCCTGAAGGTCCCCTCTAACTAACATCCTTTCTCACTTCCTGCTTCTCTTTTTTTCTTAAATAAGAAACGGTGGTTGTTCTTTGAGAGTACTCTTGTATCTCAACGGGGTGGACTAGTCTTGGTGTGGTGATGCGAAATCATTGAAAGAGGTTGGCTTTGGTTTGGACTAAGGATGGATTTTATCAAGTTATTTAACCAAAAAAATTCATGAGGGACTTCATGTAACCTTAATTGGGAACTCCATTTCACTCTTTCTCTCATCCATCTGTGCTTTCCATGCCTCATCTCACTATCGATTTCATGTTCCTATTTGATGTCTTGGTTTGATGTGTCAAAATTCCTAGGTAGCTTCTTCCAAGTTTTGTACTTAACTTTCTGTAACCATTAATCATCCATGGAGCCCACAGATTCCTTGGTTTGATGTTATGCAAGAGCAACAAAAGGCATGTGCCTACTTTGGGGGGACCCACTTGCATATCCTTTGGTTGGGTTAGTTAAGTTCTTTATCCTTAGACATTCTCATGATAAAATCCTTTTGCGTGTCCCATCAAGGACATCCAATTGTGCACATTTTTACAATGTTTTCAGTGAAATCCTTTACTTTTTTTATTATTGTTAAGAATTCTTTAGCCCTCTTCAAGAATTTCATTGTGCTTGGACTTTTCAAAATCTAATAATGGATTACTTATCCATTTCACCTTGTTTTTTAGTATTCCTGCTAACACTATTAAAATGAATCAATCCACCATAATCACAACCTAGCCAGTTGTAACTACTGATGAGATAGGTTACACATTACACACTAACTCGTGATTTTGTTGTGATTGTAGTGGGAAGCATGGACTAGAAGCGGGACTGTCTTCACCAAAGGATAAGCAGCACCACCATGTGACGATGATCCTTCATGATCATTAAATCTTCTTCCTTGCTCCTTAGCTACTAGAGGAGTTGGATTTTAATTTTTTCTAGGGTGTTCAATTCTATTATCATGAATACCCAGTTTTGTAAAAGATTGTAAATCTGTACACTTGGGCACTTAGAATTTGTCTGTTCCATTTGAGTCAATTTGCATGTCAATCAATAATCCCATACCTTCCTAATATTTTGTAAGGAACTTGTTTCTTCTCTTATTCACTCAAGGACAAGTTTTCATTTAGTCATGGGGGTATGATGAATCGTGTTTTTCCTAGCTCCAATATCAGATACATGAAATCAGAGCCCTAATATCATATATGCGATATTAGGTCCCTAGATGAAATGTTAGATATATCCGATATCGCAGGGTGTGTGCCAGCCTATAAATATAGCACTTGGGCATACAATTCGACATAAGTTTTTGTCATAGCATAGAAAAGCTCTTGCTAATTCTTTTCTCCAGAGTTAAAACATTTTCCAAAGTGCCCGCAACAAGAGTCATTGAGTATATAGATCTTTATTCAAGCACTATTATACCTGAGATGATAGTATGTGTAGCAATAAAGATGAGCTTTTTGATCAAACCTTGCAGCACCTTGGCTATCTTAAATATTTTATTCATGCATTTAATGTTTTTGTCGAATTCCATTTAATACTACAAAGTAATTAAGCTAAAGTAAGCCAACCAGATTAAATAATAATTAATTAAGCACATAAGTACGACCACTTCGAGCATGCAAATGACTCTTGGCAATCCTAGCAACACTTAATGTTTGGTAACCCAGTAGCATGATACGTGTTCAGGATGTGCACAGAAAGTGGGATCATATACTTATGTTAGGATAGTTCATTATTAATTGAGTTTGGTTAAGTGCACATCCTAAGTGGATGTACATGTTAGGATGTGCATGTTAGGATGTGGGATTAGATGTTAGGATGTACATGTTAGGATGTGCATGTTTGGTTAAGTGCAATTAGATTAATTAAATTGATTTATAAATTGAGTTTCAACATGTTGTTAATCGTAGATAAATAAAATATAAAATAATAAAAATCACGAGCCTCATTTCCACTTAACCATACAATTAAGCTCCACAAGTTTAGTTGAGAAGAAAATGATTGTCATGATTAGCTTTCACATCCTAGAACTAATGTACTTAGGAACTTAAGGTCTATGGAATTTGATCGGATTATGCATGAACACTTGTGATTCATATGGTTGGGCATAGGAGTACCTAGTCGCTCATCAACTACTAATGCTCTTATTTTCTTAAAGGATCAAATTGGGGTTATTCTTCACTCGAATGATATTATGACTTATGATTACTACTACTACGTCTAACCCATCAATCTTTGAATGATGACTACC
Source organism: Gnetum montanum (assembly GCA_015680685.1). Taxonomy (NCBI): domain Eukaryota; kingdom Viridiplantae; phylum Streptophyta; class Gnetopsida; order Gnetales; family Gnetaceae; genus Gnetum; species Gnetum montanum. Next base: position 474,848 of record MNCI01014592.1, read on the forward strand.
TCAAATTGATAACTTTCGCTAAGATTATTACTTCACCTCGCTATATTGACACTGGCCATGCTATGTAGGCATTCTTATCTTTGTTGTAGCTCTAGTTGTTACCTACCACCATGTCACCTACCATTCAATGAATGACCTATCTCTAGTTGCCTTTCTAGTACAAGAATTTTGTTTTTTAATTTTTACCTTTTAAATTCTTAAATTAATGTCATGCATACATTGATCTTGGTGGTCCGTTTTCCTTGTAAATTTTCCGATGTAACTATCTTCTTGTTTATCATTGACAAGTGGCTTGATGTGCTTGGACCTTTTAGTCCAATTTTGCACATTTACTTCCTTTTAAAAATTAGGTTTTGAGTGTTTTTCTCAAAAAACAAAGACAACCATTGGATGTCATAGTAGCATTTGTATACAAAAAGGCCATAATTAGATCCTACATGATGTTAGGATGTCATTTCTATGTAAAAAGGTTACCATTGAGGTATTACCTCTTACATGATACTATGGTGACATTTATATATAAATGTTAGTATTGTGGTACTTACATGGCATTATGGTTACATTTCTATGTAAAAATGTCACCATTGAGGTTCTTCCATGGTACTAACATGGCATTTCTATGTATAAAGGTCAATATTGAGTATTGTATAGTTATTAATGATGTAGTATACAACTACATCATACATATCATTTCTAATATTAACATGTGACTTATTGGTTTTAGCATGTTCAATCCCAATGGAATAACCATTAAGATATAAAAGCTAGCAAATGAAAAATAGTTTAATATGGAAAGGTGCTATTTGTAGAAATGTTACAATAGTATTGGTGTCATGTGGCACTTGAGATAATATTGGTATAAATACCATGGTGTTTCTTCGTGACTTTTCATCAATGAAATGTCACTATTAAGGCTATGATGGAACAACTAAATGCAACTATTGATATAAATGCTACCATTAGTTAAATGTGGCATTTATTTCCATTTCAATGCATTTCTATAAATGTCACCATAAAACCCAGTTCTTATAGTTGTTCAATATGTCATCTACAATACCAAATGCATTATGAAAGTTTGGGATACCCTAGTTAGCATGCTCTAAGAATTTTCCATCTATCCATTCTAGGTTCTTGGTCTATCTTATGGTGCATCACAAAGGTAGCCACATTTGTCAAAATTAATGATCATCTCAAAAAGAAGAGAACAAATACTTTGTGATTTACCTTAGTTAAATCAACAACCACTATCTTGCTCAATCATGCAACAATTGCTCAGATCCTTGATGTTAATGATAGCTAGCTCAAGTGATTAGCTCATTATCTTATTAGGTAAGAGGTTACCAATTTGAGTCACATAGTTAGTAGTATAGCCTCAATTGTGACTACCAACATAAGACTAAAAACCAAAAATAGTTAAGACATCATTATATTCCTCTATAATTCTTCTAATGTATTGCATTGGCTATATGTCTTTAGGATTATCTGTAGTCAAATTATTTTAGGTTTCAACATCTTCCCCTCTTTCCATGATATCTTAGTATATGGTATAATGGTATTATAATCACAATAATTTGGAATGTTTTAGTTAATTGGTTGATGTTACCCACACACATCACAACATGAAAGATCAAATGATTGTTGATTTCAACACAGAAAAATAGGATGAAGTTTATGTTGATCCTTTAATGCCTCCACCACCATCCCCTTTCTATTAGATCAACTCCATTCTAGAGAACACCTATGAAATGTTCTACAAATTTCATGTTTTCCTTCCAAATATATGGGGAAGATGGGGATTATTTGCACCCCAAGGACATATAGTCAACAAGAAACTTAAGTAGTATTTTTATAACGTAGTGTTACCCATTGGAATCAAACCCATAACTTAAACTTTTCAAGTACATGAGATCCTACACAATATGGATAAGGATATGATTATTGAGGAAGGCTCATCCAAACAAAGGGGGGGAAAGTGTTTTTTGCCTCAATAAAAAATGCTTTTTAAGTGATTCACATTAAAACTAGTTGCCATAAACTAATACTTGTATATGATGACCATTTCTACAAATGCTTCTGACTTTATAGGATTTTTTTATAAATATGCTTGCAAAGCTAGTTATTAGTTCCTAATGAATTGGGATTTTAATAGCAATTAATAATTCTACTTGTCAATATTTTGTTTATTAGGTCCTTCGTTTATGCCTTTTGATCTGCATTACAAAACATTCTACTTATTTTACCTTTATATTTCATATTATTCTAAGAGATGTTATGGAAAAAAATGTTATATTCATGCATCAATGAATTTAATTATTAGTTAAGGTGTCTACTAAAAGCCTAGCTTTTGGCTTTTTAAATCCCTCTTTCTTAACAATTTAATACCAACAAAGCCTTTGCAACATAAATTTTAAAGTGTATTGCATTTTTAAAAATCTAGCATACACATTATCATAGTCAATTTGTATTGCTAATAATAGTGCATAATTAAGTCCCACCTGTGGAGGATGTTCCCATAGCCAAATTAGATTTTCACCAATTACTTGTAAGACTCTGAGATGTTTTATGTAGAGCTTTAGAGGAATCTCCTAGTATAGATAATCAATCCATCTCAACCATAATAGTCTCTTTGATAACTTGGAAAAATCACCTAAGTTAAGATTTAAAAAATAAAAGAAACATAAAACCTAATCTAATTAGGTTATGACTTAAAATTTTTGCATCCCAAGAACACATCTATTTTTATAATTAATCAAATAATCAAATACCTTTGATGCAACATCCATTAAGGATCAAAATTTCCAAAGAACACATTTTACTAAAAGCATATGTGGACCATGGATATTCATTTCTATCCAAAACTACATCTAAAGATTTTGAAACTAAGCTGAGTGCTTTCACCTTTTTAGTTCCCTGAAATTGATAAACATTTGCTTTCAAGTAGCTTGATTGGCGAGTAAACAACAAGGATTACGTTGGAAAGAAAGGAAACAAGCAGTACTAATGATTTTTGTTGAACAAGCAAATCCAAATATCAACATAAAATAATCACAAAGTTATACCATTTCATGAGATAACATGTCTTGGATATAAGAAGGAAGCTAGACGCGGCTTCAACAGCCAAGGTTATAAGGATCGTCATCTTTAACTATGCTCTTCCCCAACTCCACAAACACATCATGCATATATAAAACACCATCAATGGAAACATCAATTAAAAGATTCTTCTTCAACACATTAAGAGTGCCTTGAACTTAAGATTCAGCAGCTTCATCATCGGTTGGCCACCAACTTCAGCCAAGATTTCCTCTTTTTCCCCATGGAAAATGGTTGCCACATCTAAGAATAACCATTTTTCCAACTCTGTCTCAAGATTGTCATACACAAATTTTAATATTTCTCTAACTTTGAATCTTTTATACGAACCCAAAAATACTTCCAGGACTCAATATCTTTTTCATAAAGTTTGGTGCTAACTGAAGCCAATACTAATAGTATGCCATTACATTTTTCAACAATCTTATTTGTCAGCTGGCCAAATTCATCCTTCACATTGTCAATTCCTCCCATTGGCAAAATATTTCCTTGGATGCAAAGAAGTCTAGATTTGAGATTTTCCCCTAAATGAAATTTTGACATTACTATTTAATTAAAGGGTAATGCCTTATAACTCCCTTTTCCCTACCGGTAACAATAATGATGCTCCTTGGACTCAAAGAAACATCATCTTCAATAAACACAGTACTTAATGGAATTTCCCTGTGAATATTGTCTAACACCACTAAAATTTTTGCATTCTGCAATCTCTTTCTTAAAGCACTCTTTTCTTCCATTTTGGTATGAAAAGTTTGCTAAAGATTTGGCTGTGGATTTGGTTTACACCATTTTTCTACAAGTCCTCCTACGTCTTCAATCAATGAAGTGGTACTTGTTATATTGAGCATAAATCCTATTATAAAGTTCTTTAGCAAAGGTAGTTTTTCCTATGCCTCCAATACCACTTATTTCCATTAATGTCACACCCAGATCATTTTCACGGCATTTCATTATATCATTGATGATGCTCAGCAACTGATTCTCTATTGCAACTATTTTCCTAACAGTAGCCACAGATCCAACATCAAGTAATTCACATATCCTTTTAACAATAGTCATGCAATGCTCCATGATCAAAAGGAAAAGGGCTAAAAATCAGTTTTTATAAAAGATGCACATATTTATTTTGATACATATTTTGCTCTCTGAATTCTTTGGTGTGGTATATTATCCATGGTAGTATTTATCCCATGGAAAGGGTTGAGAAGAGAAACTAACTTCAATGCAGAAGATTCTTTCAATATAATTTACTGCGATTAACCCATAAATACCTGCCAAGTTAGCTATTTAAAAAAAAGGACCGCAAACCTCTTTAAATATACTAATGATAGATCTAACTTTTGAATCATACAGGTAAATGGTCATACTTAAATATACTCTTGATGGCTTGAATATCTCACAATCACCCCTCATGGTTAATAATAATAATAATAATGATGGGAAACGATCCTCATAAACAGAAAACAGTTATGTGCTAACCATCACTCACCCTTTGCCCTCGTATCCACTGATTTCTCCAATCTTAAACAGAGCATGTCTCCATTGCTCAAGGTCTTCGTTGGAGTTCCTGCCTTTGCTTTTGAGCTTCTCAAAGCCCTCCCCGAAAGCCCCTGTCAAATATTTGACATGTGCAGGTTCAACATCATAGAAGATAGGAATGAGGGTACATGTACGCATCTGAGATTTGTGCAGCATCATCACCAATTCCTGAAGACACCACGTAAACTCTGAAAAGGATGCACACATGCACATTGGAACATGCAATGGCTTCTTTAATGGCCTCTGTTAAGAAATCTCCGCCCTGCAACTCCTCTCTGTCTAGAAACACCGCAACTCCTCTGTCCCACAACAAATCATATAAATGATAAGCCAAGGTGAGTTTTGTATCAGGGCCTCTGTGACTGATGAACACATGGAACTTGTTGTTGTTAACCATGGAAGCCTCACCACTTGTTGTATCCTCTGTCCTGTTTTCAGACATTTGCTCTGTTCCTGAAAATGCAGATTCAGCGCTTTGATGCAATGTGAACTTTACTCTAAATAAAAGAAGTGCGCCTAATTCACAGCAGAGCAGAGCAAAGCAAAGGAATTTATCGTCCAAAATTTCTTCGGTGAAGGAATTTGTAATGGATGGCCCAACGAAAGTCGTGCGAACTCAATTAGAAAAAAAAGTGCAAAGGCGTGTATCATGTTTTGGTGAAAAAGTCTGCACCATATGCTACAGAACGACAAGGACAAGGAGGGCTTCGGCATGAAACAATGTCTGGCATTTGGCTTTCGTCCAAAAATTATCATCTTCCACGTACGTACGCGAGAATTTTAAAATTCTCCGAATATTCGCTGGACTAATTATACCCTGAAAAATCAATGAACAGAGGGATATATACCGAATTGATAAAGTCAACTTACTCAAACAATTCTCTCCCAATATGTTATTCAATTCTTACTTACATTCTTTTGAATTGCGTGAATGTTGCAAAGGGTGTAGATTACAAAGAATTTTCAAAGTTTGGAATGCAGCTTCGCTGTCTCTTCCATATCACAATACTTGGGCCGCTTGGTTTCCCTGTATTTGCCCTCTTTCAACAAAGAGTGATCCACAGAGAGAGATTTGAAGAGGTTTATGAACGGCACGACACACTCATGTCACCTACAAAAAAGGCGCAACTGCAACTCCGTGTGAGGGGAAATTGAGTCCAACTGGTTTTGATCGACCAATTATTTTAACGTTACACATCAATGCTCAGTACAACTTTTAGGAATGCAACTTAGTTTCTAGATCACCCTTGCATTTAGTGATGGAGATTATGCTTCATAAAAGCAAGGAAGATGTTGCCAAGGATGTTCTAGAATATGTGAGCACTACCTTGAATGTTATTATGGCTTCCATTTTTAACTTTATCATTGCCCAAGACATTTAGGAACTTGCAAGTGTTGGAGGAGCTAGTGGATTAATGAACGTAGCAAAATACAAGGATGTGTTAGACCAACTACTCCAAACTACTCAAACTATTTAGCAAATTTTTGAAATCCTTGAAAATATCATAGTAGTTTAATCTTAACTAATTTTAGTCAAGGAAAAGTTGATGCTTAGCAAGACCCAATTAGAACATGTAAAGTTGAAAGTTTAGCAATTATAGGATGAGATGGCCCAACTATGTTCTCAACTACAAGATCTAACTTGATTCATGGCACTAGAGGTGCTTGGTGCTATGACTAACATCAATTGGAAATTAAACAAGAGAAGACCACATGGAATGTATCTACCACTGATGCTATGACTTATGCCTTACAAAAGAATACCACCATGTTCAAATAAAAAATATATATATACTCTAACATTCCTTACAACCTTATAATTGATATTTTAAAAAAAATCAAAAAGTGAAAAATTAATTATTAGTTGGCATGATGCTATATGTCCTAACATTATTTACATTACTTTTAATATTTGTGCATCAACTTAAGGATTTGAGGTAACAAGAAAAAAGTTATGCTAACATATTAACATCTAAAAGAATACAAGAAATTGGTGGCACATAATTTGTATTACCGTTACTTCACCACTTAATGTTCAGTTTGTGAAGATAATCATCAGCTATATCCTAGTTCTCAACATTAGCTTTGATCTCTTAGTTAACATTGGTTTTGTTAGATAAAGACAAATTTGTCTTATGAGCTATTTGTCTAGACTAGGCAATACTTCATGTAATAAAAGTAAAAGCACAAAAGCTTATATCTTCTTTGATTTCTTTATTGCCATTTGATCATTCTTATCATTGCTAAGGACCATTGTTGAAGAAATATTGGTAGGCATTTCTTTGAGGAATGTGATTCCTAAAGTTGAAAGCCTAATGACCTGAGCGACATTAGTAGGTGAGATCAAGACCTTACATTCCTCCATAGTGAATGAGTTGCATTCCTAGGTGAAAAGCATCATTGTAGCGAGGCTAATGTTAATGTGAAGAACATAACGAAAAATCTTTTCCAACCATTTGAGACGAAGTTAAGCCAAGCACAATAGTTGTGCACATCTTCAATGTTTGTTGGCTCCATAAGAGTAGTCTGTTAACCCATGATAATGAGAAAGGAGGGAGTGAAGTATTTTCTTCAATCTCGACTATGATGCAATATATTGAAAACAAGGCATCATAATGACTAGCAAAGAATGCATGCCAAAATGCAATAAGGCATTCCCTACTAAGGGGATCATTATGCAATTTGTGCCAAAAATTTTGAAAAGATCATATTATCACTTGTAAGATTTGGCATATTGCAACAATGAAGGAACAATTTTGGAAAAGATGGCAAATATATTCTTTGTCATGTAGCTAGAGTACACAACAACTCTAGCCATGAAAGATGTGCTTTTTGAGGTTGTCCCAAGTTAAGATGATGCCATGTGCAAGTTGCCATATGAACATTTGTATGCACATGATAATAAGAATATGTCACATGTTGGTTGCATGATCTTGATCATATGGAAAGAAAACACACTCTTAATCTTGCCAGTGGAATTTTTGAGGAATTGTTAGTTTGATAGGATAAAAAGAAAGAGGGTAGAATTGACAAGCAATGTTATCTAGACTCGTTGTCAACTAGATAGAAGGTGATGTAATTTGATAAGTATAGTGGATTTGGCTAGTGGGATGGTTGGCTTAAAAAGGATGTTGATAGTGTGAAGATCTTGAAAGGTGGATTTCTAGTAGTAAATAATTAATAAGCTAGCTTTGGGCCATTGGCAAGCAATTTTCTAAGTCATGATGGAGGACTAGTAAGTGTTGGCAAAGTGCTTTCATGGCTGAAGCATGATCCAGGTGATGTAGGGGAAGATGATGTTTTAGGCAACCAACATTTGCTAAAAGAATAAAGAGATTGTAAGGTATTGGTAGGTTCACTAGAAGGAGTACTTTACAATGAGAATATCATGCAACATTGTTCAAAAAACCAAGAGATTGTGAGGGATTCCTTGACAACTCAAAGCTCCTACAATCCCTCATCCCTAAACTTGCCATCCACATGCTAGATGACATTAATAAATTCATCAATACTAATGTTAACGGTAACGTTGTTGATCTTATGAAGGACAAACAAGTCCCACCACCATTGGATATATGCTAGATGGTGGAGATCCTAAACCAAATAATGAGCAATAGAGTAGACACTATGCCCAACAATATAGATTATAAGCATTTGTGCATAATCTAATCGTATTATGTGGACCGAGACTAGTTAATTGCCTTAGATAGCTAAATTTTGAGTTGTTGATAGTTATCTTTCCAATTACACTTGTGTGAGCTTAATTTGTATGGTTAAGTATGATTGAGGCACATGATTAAAATATCATCTATTAAAATATTTTAAATATTAAATTCCTAGCTAATTATTCTAAGAGCAAGAAGAATAAATCTAGTCTAGCCTAGGCATAGAGTATCTATTCCTAACTTGTTGTACACATCCTAAACATGCATTAGCATTACTAGGTTACCAATTATTTACTATGTACTAAGTGTTCCCTGCTAAGATCACTAAATGTTTATGCATCTATCCTTGAAGTTGGTCGTACTCATGCAAACTAGCCAAGTGCAAAAAAAGGTAAATTGATTAACTAAGTTTGTAGAATTAGAAGAACAAGTAAAGTAAATTGCAATTTAAGAGATTAAAATGCTAAGCTAAGTACTACAATGAAAGAAGCATATCTCGATTTTATTTTTGCCATGTAAATGTGTCCATGTACATCAACACTTGAATAAAATGTCATACAATTCACTCAACCCAAGCTGCAAGCACACGTTCATAAATTCTATCTTCCACGAAATCAAACTGCAAAAGTCTAGCTAAGGATATGACCTAGTAGTGCCATAAATGCAATGCATATGCATACTTATATAGGTATTTGTTGTGCTTGCATCAACACGTTGACAAAAAGAAACCTACTTCAATGCTATTGTGTCAACGTGTAGTCAACTTGATCAATGTTCATTACTAACAAACCCTAAACGAATCCACTTCCAAATCTTTCAGCAAAATTAACTTAAAAAACATGAACACAAAGAACTAGAAAAACTCTTCCTTTATTAATTCATTTTCTAATAGAAAAGTACAACATCAATTTTATTTCTACCATGCAAATACGTCTAGGTACATCAATACTTGAATAAAATGTTGCACAATCCACTTACTCTATGTTGCAAGCACTTGATGACAAATTCTAACTTCTATTAAATCAAATTACAAGAGTCTATCTAAGGATATGATCCAATGGTGCCATAAATGGAGTGTGTATATACACTTATATAGGCATTTATTATGGTTGCATTAATGCTAATACATTGACGAAGCCAAACCTACTTTTATGCGACTATGTCGATGTGGCCAACTCGATCAATGTTCATTACCAACAAACCCTACACAAATCCACTTCCATAAGCTCCTAACCAAAATTAACTTAGAAAACAAGAATACAAAGAGTTGGAGAACTCTCCCTCAATTAATTCAACTTCAAATATAGAACTATAACATCAATAAGGACCCAAGCTCAATTGAACTCTCCCATGGATCTTAGAGGTCATACATGTCCCCTTTCAATCCCTCAAAACTTGCTTAAACATAGAGCATACAAGCTTAAGACAAGATAATACTCATAAAAGATTCCCTCAATCTCTCTCAAGTGCTCTTAGTCTCGCCTTTCACTTATATTCTTGTATCTTACATTAGGCTCTCTCTTATCCTTTGCATGGGCATTACACACCTTATATATTTATTGAAGTGACCATTGGTTTCTCCTAATTGTTGGTCTTTCTTTTTTTTCAAGATTTGTGCATTTTTCAAACAATCATTTTTTCTAACTTGCAAGTTACTAGGGTCCACAATCGCCCATGATCAAATTGCAACTCACAACATTCTTGCATTGGTAAAACTTCCTATTTTCTACTTTTGCTTCTTTGCTAATTGCAATGAACTACATCTTGCAACCTCATATTGCAACCACACCACGACTTATAGTGGCTCATAACTCATTGTCCAACCCAAGAAAAATGAAATTCTTCTTTTTTATCATACTATGGCTAACTATGACTTGTAGTACCTCACAATTCAACACTACAACTGACTACAACTCATAGTCCCATCATAGTTCCCTACCAGAGCCAAAAATACATGCAAATGACTTTGAAGCAACTCCAAGACATCATTACTTTTACAAAAAAATGACTTTGAGTTACTTAACAAGAGGAAGACCTTATTTTTCTTTTTCAGTTTCACTGTGATGACATTAGTTCTAATGTAATCAAGTGGTTTCAACCAAGTTCAGTAACCATAGGTAACTATGTAAAGGCTATTTTTAATGGTTATCATTTCATTTTATATAAATACTTTATAAGAGGAATGAAAAGAGAATTTTGGATTGTCATAGATTTTAGTTACATTTTATATGTTTAGGTGTCTTAAGCATTTTACAACATGTGGCATTGAGAAGTGTATTTGCAAAAGACATCTTTCAATGTTAAACTTATTCTAAAGTTAAATAAATTCCATTTTTTTATACTNCATTTTCAAGTTAGATATCTATTTTCAATGATAAAACATCATAGGAAAGTAAATAAATCCTAATAGTGATGGTTCACATTTACAAATTTGATTTTAAGCCTAAATAAGCATGTTTAATAAATTTGAAAAATTTTCGTAAAGGGAAGCATAACCTAATGAATGTAGCAAAAAATAATAAACTTCTATAATCTTGTCACTCAAGGTCCACTATAAATTTTTGCATATGTATACAAACGTTTATTAACAAAGCCACTCCATTAAACAATTTACCCTGCCATTTTATATTCTAGTTGCATGCATAGTTGTATTGCATAATCATATTTCTACTGATTGTGGCATGTAAACTTCCCACAAGCTCACCACCATTGTACTTTGGTGTATCCATGAACTACTTGTTATATTTTTCAGAATATTTGATGATGCATGTGCAACCATGCATGGTATAATTTATTATTTATGTGGTGCTCCCATCTTCATGAGAAGTTGCCCATAGAATTGAAACTTGCCATGAAGCATCATATATTTTACCTTTGAATTAGCATGGGGAGCCCAACTTTCAAACATGTGAGTTTTCTCTATTTAGAAACCTCTTAGATACCTTACAAAATGCAAGAATTAAAATTAGTATTTTGAAGCATCATGGAAGGAAAAATGAAAAATTGTACTATACATAACTTGCATTCTACTATTAGTATGGCAGAAATCATGGCAATAAAATTTCAAATGTATTTACTTAAACTTACAAGGTATGGCAAGCTTGGATGAATTCATGGAGCGTTTTTCATAAGGTTCCTTAAATGGTTCCCCTGCATTCTTTTGCACTCTTACCATGGCAGCTATAGTAAGCCCTACCAAGCCTCTTTTCTCTCTAAACTGATGAGGCCACAAATGACACTATTAATGATGTTTCATGCATAGGCTTGTTTTCCCCTACATAAAACATCCACGAAAATCCCCTTTGCTTGAAAAGAAAAATTGACAAATTTGGGCGTATGATAATGATAATGTCATAATGCAATATTTGACAGCATTCACTATTGGCAATAAGCAACAATTTTGTGCATTAAGATATAATGTCATATTGAAATTAATGGAATGATAGTTTCTGTTATGAATGTAGGAATACTAATTTCAAAGTAGGAATACTAATTTCAAAGGGTACCTAAAATCAGAAATCCTAGAGGAAAATATGGTTAGGAACTAATTTATTGCAATGCCAAGTTGCAGACCCCACCAAGCTACAAGAAATTCAAGTTTGTTTTGCTTTCTCTAGTTCACTTGGCATTGTGCTATCCTTAGGTTTGTGGGAACTGTTATGCCTCCTCCTACCATAAAAAACAAACTATGAAGACATTTAATCTTTTTACTTAAAAAACTAGACCATGCAAAGGTATTTAAAAAATTATTTCCTAAATGAGATGGCTAAGCCTAGGATATTCATACTCAAATGTACAAACCAATGATCGACCTCCCAAGCAAGCGGAGAAGAAGCATCAGCATATTTGTACAGTACGTTTCCATATGGATCTATTCTGAACTTTTCAGGATCAAAGCCTACGTTTTTGCAAATCATGAATGTGAAGTATGCTTATTATCCCGCAAATTATCATTAGTACTGATGACAACTAGGACCTCACAACCACAATTTCTGGAAGTACAAGCCTCAGTTTCTAGAACCTACAACGGCCACCTCATACATATGACTATATGAGTAGGATTACAAGCCATAATGATGCAAAAAAGAAACTATTAGTGAAATAAAAGGAAAGACTTTATGTGAGAGAGGTAGCAGGGTTGGTGGTGGCTTGCTACCTTCCCCATGGTTCGGGAGCCGTGGGGGCACAAGGGATCCTCCGCTTCTTATGTCTTCAGAACCATACTCGCATGGTAGTTCCATGCATTAGTAAGAGGAGGCTATGACCTGCCTCATTACCCCACTTGGTAGGACCTTGCCTGGGAGGGTTGCGTAGTTCAACTCTACGTTGGGGTGTTTTTACCAGGGGTGTCATGGGATGTGCTATGGGATGTTGTGTGCACTCCTTGGAGCGCAACATCAACTACTAGCACGCGGTGATGAATCTAGAGAGTTCAACTGGTAGTCCCTGAGGTGTCCACATGAGTGGAGCAAGGGAGTGCTATCTAGCGTGTTAGTGTATTGTGAATATTGTTTATGAAACACCGCTCAGGAGACATGCTAATACTAACACATTGTTTGTTGGCATGTGTTTCAGGATTGTTGATGGTTGAGGCATATTCCTCTTGAGTTTTGTCCCAATTCAGAATCTGCTTGGGAAACTCTTGGGATGCCAAACAACATCCTCAGGGACAACGTTGTTACAGATGCTACTAGAACCTCACAGTTTCAGTTATTGGTAAAAGATTCTCGTTAAGTGGTTGCCAGGGTTTGTGGTTTGTGAGGTTGCCATTTTCAACTTCTGCTAACCACTCTCCCTTTGAGGGTGGCCTTGTGCTAAAGCTCTCTCTTTGGCAAACATGGAGCCTAGTGGACCGAGTGACATGGTTGATGTTCAAGCAAATCCAGAAATTGATGCCGAGATAGAACTTGGTCAAGATGAGACTAAGTTTCAAACATTATGGGATCATGTCAAGGAAATTGATGAGGCCTTAGCCTACCCTAGTCCAGAAAATGTGGATGCGATCCATCACATTCTTAAAGATGTTCAAGAATAGATGGATCTTCGCTCTAAGGACAGGGTGAAATTGGCAGAGGCCAAGGTTTCAATCTTGGAAGGTCTTCTGGATCGCATGATCAACCTCTACAAGGATCTATTTGGATCCTTGGAAGAGGCACAAACAAAAGCATCCTTGGTTGAGGACCTAGTTGGTCGGGTGAAAGTTCTAGAGGATGCCCTTGTGGAGGTAGATTAGGAATTGTCTGATTTGAAAATTGAAAATGCCATTTTGAAATCCTCCTTAGCAGGATGCTTGGCAGATGAGCCAGTAGCGATAGCCCGTATCAAAGCTAGAGAACCGAGTTCTTATGATGGTGAGAGAAATGATGCTAAAATCGATGCCTTCCTCCATGATGTGGAGATGCACCTAAATACCGGGGGTGTTCCTGCAACCCAAAAGGTCTCCACAACATCACAATTTCTCATAGGAAGTGCTAAGCTATGGTGGCTTAGTCTCCTTCGTGCCCAAGAAAAGGGCACCACGATAGAAAAGATCGAGACATGGGATAGCTTTAAAGCTGCACTAATCAAACAGTTCCATCCTGAGAACTTTGAATGGATCGCTAGAACCAATCTAGGGACCCTAAAAAATTTAAGGAAGCTTGAAGATTACATTAATAGCTTCCAAGAACTCATGTTGTTGATTCCCGATATGGGAGATCGGGATCATTTCTTCAAGTTCGTAAACGGGCTACAACCATGGGCGCAGATGGAGTTGCGTTAAAGAGGCATTAACTCCCTCATTGAGGCTATTACAGCTACTGGCACTTTTCTGGACTTCAAGGCAACGAAGCCAGATAAGGGCAAGCCTGGGAAGGGTAAGCATGTCACTCCCTCCCACTCTCAAAGAATAGATACAGGATCCATCAAAGGTGGAAACACCTTCAGATCAGTTTAGCAAGGCAGTTGCCCGATGGGTGGTCCTCCAAGGAACCAAGGCTCTCAACAAAAACGTAAGGATACAGGGAGCAGGTGGCAACCTGGGGCCAAGAAGAAGCAGTTTACGGGAGGTGCCTTTTAAGGGGCCAATTCAATGCTTCTTGTGTCGTGGAAATCACTTGGCAAGAAATTGTCCCCCTAAGTTCAGGAAGGACTAAGAATAAGCAAGGGCCAGCTCCTGGGAAATAATTGATGGCACTCGATTATCGCCTGACCCATGCCTTCATATTGCTGATGGAAGCACATTAGGGGAACAATGAAGGCTAGCGGTGATGATGAAGTTATTAGACATGGTTACACAGAGGTCAGGAGCTAGAAACTCCCAGAATCCTAATCCTGATACTCTACATCAGGTTTAGTTGGCCCCAATCACTGTGAGCTCAAGTCAGCTAAGTGCCCTCATTGATAATGAGGCTAGTCACAATTACATGGTTCCAACCATGGTGAAAGACTTGCAGCTAAATATGGAACCCGTCCAAGCATCCTGCAAGCTGGCCAAGTTTAGGCCCCTTCGGTGCATCAGGATGTGTCGTGGTGTCCTTATTCAAGTGGGCTCGTGGCAAGGAGTGCTAGACTTTTCAATTTTAGATATGGACTCGTTTTAGGTCATTTTGGGGCAAGAATTTTTATGCAAGGCCAAAGTTTTCACAGCCCCACATCTGGACCTGATTTTTATTTCACATGAAAACTCTCCATGCCTCGTTCAAACTCATGGAGCATAGATGGGAAAGGATGAGGGCTCTAGCCCCCAGATTGTATCACCAATGGTGATGAAACACTTGGCCAGGGACCCTACTAGAAAATTTCTACTAGCTATGCAAACGAGTGATCCTTCTAAGACTTGTGGATCCCAAACTCATGTTGACCCATGCATAGCACAGGTGCTCGGTAAGTTTAAAGATGTGATGCCACCTGAACTGCCTGGTAGCTTGCCACCTTGGAGAGCAGTGGATCATAAAATCGAATTGTAGCTTGGCACTAATCTTCCTATCCAAAGGCCATACCAGTTAACAGGACCAAAATTAGGGGAATTGAAAAAGCAGCTTGAAGGTTTAATGTCCAAAGGATACATTCGTCCCTCAAAATCCCCTTATGGGGCACCGGTGCTGTTTGTCACCAAGGAGGACGAAACACTATGGCTTTGTTGTGATTATAAACTGTTGAATAAACACACGATCAAGAATAAGTATCTAGTACCGCTCATTTTTGACTTGTTCGATCAATTGGCAGGGGCTCGATTTTTCACCCGGCTAGACCTCAGACAAGGGTACTACCAGGTTCGCATTGCAAAAGGGGACGAAGCAAAAACTACGTATGTAACTCGGTACGGGTCATATGAATGAACCGTAATGCCCTTCGGGCTTTGCAATGCACCAGCTACATTTTGTACCTTGATGAACGAGATATTTTGACCCTTCCTAGACAAATTTGTGGTCCTCTATCTTGATGAGATCTTGATATATAGCTAGACAATGGAGGAACAAGCCCTCCACCTGTAGATGGTGCTTGAGAAACTACGAGAAAATCAGTTGTACATTAAGAAAGAAAAATGTGAATTTTGCTGCTCGGAGCTAAAATTTTTGGGGCATCTCGTGGGGTATGGGCAGGTGAAGCCAAATCCAAAGAAGGTAGAGGTTGTGCGCCAATGGCCTGCTCCCAAAAATGTGCATGAGGTTAAACAATTCATGGGGTTAGCTAGTTTCTATCAGAAATTCATCAAAAATTTCTCAGGAATTGCTGCTCCTCTGACCAATTTGCAAAAGAAAGAAGTTGCATGGCAGTGGGATGCAAATTGTCAGAAAGCCTTCAAGAGGATCAAAGAGGCTTTAACCTCCCATCCAGTGTTGGCATTGCCTGATTTCTTGAAACCTTTTGAGGTTCATACAGATGCCAGTGAGAATGCAATTGGGGGCATCTTGCTATAGGAAGGTCATCATGTCGCTTATGAGAGCTGGAAGCTGAATCAAGTAGAGCAGAGGTGGCCAATCCATGAAAAGGAAACGTTCGCTATTGTCCATTGCTTGAGAGCATGGAGACACTACTTGCTGGGAAGTCATGTCCTTGTAAAGACGGATAATTTGGCCACTAGCTACTTGATGAATCAAATGAAGTTGAGGCCCAAACAGGCTCGATGGTTGGTCATGTTATCCGAATTTGATTTGCAATTGACTTACCGTCCTAAAAAGGAGAATGTGGTGGCAGATGCATTGAGTTTCCTTCCTCAACCTGCCTCTCAGCTCTTCTCCATCATTGGGCCACAAAGTTCACACGTTCAATGTGATGAAGTGTTGTTGGCTAGAATTCAAGATGGTTTGAAAAGGGACCCCCATATCATTGATTTAATGAAGTTGATAGAAACTGGGCAAGCACCACAGTTCAAAATGAGAGATGGATTGCTTTGGTTTTGGGATAAAGAATTGGGATGACCTACGCAAGGAGATCATCCGAGAATGCCATGACACACAGTGGGCAGGGCACCCTGGACAACAAAGGACCTTGGCTCTCATTGAGAGAACCTTCTTATGGCCAAAAATGTATCAATATGTGATTGCTTATATCTAGAAGTGTTTGGTGTGCCAGCAAGATAAGGAGTCTACGGAACATCTAGGAGGTCTTCTGCTGCCCTTGGAAATCCCTCCATTTCCATGGGCTACAGTGTCTATGGACTTCATCACGGGATTGTCGAATATTCAGGGCTTAAGCAGCATCATCGTTGTGGTGGATAAATTCTCTAAATTTGCCATATTCATTCCTTGTCCCTCACAGTGCTTAGCTGAGGATACGGCAACATACTATTTTGACAGGGTGGTTTGATATTTTGGGTTACCCATGAGCATCATTTCAGATGGAGATCCATGCTTTACAAGTGCTTTCTGGCGAGCACTATTTGGCATGATAGGTGCCACCCTCAAATTGTCAACAAGCTTTCATCCGCAGACCGATGGGCAAACAGAATGGATGAATCAGGTACTTGAAGAGTACCTTCATCACTATGTTTGTAGTGACCAAAAGAACTAGCCATTTCTGTTAGGGATCACCCAGCTGAGCTATAACATCCAGAAGTCCTCAGCTACTGGGTTTTCTCTTGTAGAACTCGTAATGGGAAGGTAGCCCATTATCCCTCATATGGTCTCTCCCTCGTTGCAGGGTCAACATCCCTCAACGGATGAATTCTTGAAGAGGTGATCTAAAAATGTTGATACAACAAAGTATCATCTGGAGAGGGCAGTGCAACGAATGAAAAAGTATGCTGATCGAAAATGCCAACCTCGTGAATTCAAGGTGGGAGGTTGGGTCCTCTTGAAGTTGGATCCACATCAATTTAAACTGAAATAGGGAACTACCTCCAAGCTGATGAGGCAGTATGATGGTCCCTTCTAGATCATCGATAAAATTAACCCTGTGACATATAAGCTTCAGCTACCAATCAATATAGACTGAATCCATCCAGTTTTTCATGTTAGCATGTTGAAGCCATTGCCAGATGGGTTCCCATATCCGGAGAGAAGCCTCTTGATCAAAGAGCGACCTTGTATACAATCTATACAAGGAAAGAGAGCAAAATGCATCCAAAACTTCCGGACCACTGGCCATGGGCCAGATTTCAAAGTGGAGTTTCTCGTCCACTAGAAACATTGTGCTGACTTAGATGATAGCTGGGAACCACTGGAGCGCTTGAGTTCCCAGGAAAACTTGATCCTGGACTTCTGTAGGGAGCAAGCAATCGACCTCCCACCTTGGCTGCTCCGATGATGGATGGAGAAACCTCCCATGTGAAAAAGAAAAAAAATTGAAAGAGGCACGACATGCGGTGCCATATACAATTCGAGAGCGAATTCCTATGGGAGTCGACCTCAAACAGAGAAGGAAGGTGTCTGGAGCCATTCAAAGTGCTCTATAGGCGATGGGGCTTAAGATTCAAAGAGTGCTGAACTTGAGACCCCTAGATCTTTGGATCAAACGAGTCAGGGGATGCCCTGGAACTCATGGATCCCTAGGTCGGTGCGTTCTATCATGTTGCAATGATAGACCACTTGAGGTCCTCCTATAGCCTGGCATTTTAGGCCAAGTATGGAAGGATGGACAATCCAAGTCTGAGGAGTGTTGCTCTTGACTTGGGTGTCAGATGCTAGGATGAGTCCAGATCCTAGGAAGACGGTCAAGTTCAACGAAAATGCTTTACGGCCTTAGGCCCTAGCAGTTGGACCTTTTAGAATCGAAGATCCCTTCGAATTTGACTCAGCATAGCATGGTTGTACTTCCTCAGAATTGACGAAATCCTTCCTTGATTTTGATGTAGCAGCCTCGCGGGTTACCGGGGGTGTCATGGAACATGCTATGGGATGTTGCATGTGCTCCTTGGAGCGCGACACCATGAATTTGGAGGGTTCAGCTGGTAGTCCCCATGGTGTCCACATGAGTGGAGCAAGGGAGTGCTATCTAGCGTGTTAGCGTATCGTGAATATTGTTTATGAAACACCACTCAGGAAACATGCTAACACTAACACATTGTTTGTTGGCATGTGTTTCAGGATTGTTGATGGTTGAGGCGTAGTCCTCTTGAGTTTTGTCCTGATTCAAAATCTGCTTGGGAAACTCTTGGGGTGCCGAACAACGTCCTCAGGGACAACGTTGTTACACTTTAGGTCATTACTGGAAACTGAAAAATTTTATTATGTTCAGGAGATCATAAAGGATTTGTTGGACGGTTACAGTGTCTCAACATAGTTTTGAAGAAAGGTAAAAATTATCATTGGTGTAATGCCTCCAGGAGATAGGGTCAATTTGAAAGAAAGCAAACAACAGATTACAATTAATAGTATAATTTACTGGAATGTGAGCCAAAGATGTACAGAATTTAAAAATATATATATGTTTTTCGTCTTGTATGCATTGTTTGCAGAGTCTGCAAATATCACAGAACAATATATATGTTTTTCGTCTTGTTTGCAGAGTCTGCAAATATCACAGAACAATATATATGTTTTTCGTCTTGTATGCATTGTTTGCAGAGTCGGCAAATATCACAGAACTAAAGGAATTCACTTAATCAAAGCAAGGATGAATTCCCCTCAATGAAGCATACAAGAAATTTTGAGTAAAACCGTTAAACATTACATTTTCTATTAAAAATGGAGATCTTTAAACACTCCACCACTAACTTTGATATTTCCAAGGGACAGAAGATATATGTAAATAATACAGAAAATGAAAATAAAGAGACTCAAGCACTGTTAGTAATTTATAGGTTGAAAAATAAAAGTCAGTTGCAAGCACACGGAAATACAAAGATTCAAGCACCGGTTCCACATTCGGTTATGGAAAAGAACATTCCATCGCAAGCCAATACGAAAATTGAAGCACAGTCACCTCATTTATTTCTTTAACAAGGAAATTTCATTGGAAGAAGTTGAAAATTGAAAAATGTAACCACAGTTGTTGATTCCCTGATAAAGAAATTCGAACAAAATTCTTTGGAAATTCCCTGAAAATAACACCAAAAAAGGCGTAGAATTGAGAAAACTAAGCAAAAACGAAAAACCTCGGGAGCAATAACGGCAGAAAAAAGACGAACCCTAGGTGATCAAGATGGGGCCACAGGGAATCTGCGTATTTTCTTGCATTTGGAGGATACCGTTCCTGTGATTCCACTGGAGGAAACCGCTCATCCAGCTCCTTCATCTTCTCAATCTACAAAAAAATCCGAATCACTTCAAAATCCAACTGAATTTCACTTGAGCAACGACAAAAAAACAAAGAATGGAAAACAAAATAACATCAACCGATTCAATCGAATCCGTACTTCATGGCCAGCAAGCGTACAAGGCAAAAGTCCGAAACTCCGAAACTTCATTTTGGAGCTGAGAAAAATCCGAAACTCCGCAGATGTAGAACTTTGAGCCGAGGGAAAAACACTCCGGCAAGAATCTGCTTAAGAGAAATGCAGCGATGGAGAGAACTTGAACTGG
>MNCI01014593.1:6451-32046 GCA_015680685.1 Gnetum montanum
GTCATATATGTAGATGTCGTATCCATTATCTTCATCTATGGTTGAGTCTCTAGCCTCACTTTATTCAGCCATTTTTCCCATTTGCTTAAAAGTGTTTTTGGTTTTGTATCCTTTGTTTGGTATGATCACCTAACTTGTTTTGCATGATACTCTCCTCAACCATCTCAATGAGAGTTGTGATGTTTTCACATATCCATTTGGAAATCTTGTTAAACTATGCTTCAAGTTCATCAATAGACCCTTGTATTAGCAAGGTTTGTTGTGGAATCACCTTATTAAGAGTAGTTTCATTCTCCTTACCATAGATCTAGACCTTCTTTTGTTGAAGAGTTGGATCCCATTAATGTTTCTTGACATTCTCCCATTTACATATCTCTCCTTCTTCTTTTGCCACACACTTGATTATCTCTTTGATTTGATGGGCTTGGAGCTCATATAATTGACTTGGGGCATACATCCCAAGGGTCTTCCTTGTTTCATTATGAAGCCCATCTATGATGTGGAAAATTTTCCTCTCCTTGGGGAAACCATGGCCTAAGAATCTATTCAATAAGGCATAATATCCATCTAAGGCCATGTCCAAGGGTTCATGTTGTTCTTGCTTCCACGCTTGGATCCATCTCCTCAAGTTGGACACTCTTGTGTAGGTTTGGTATTTTTCGTAGAAAAAGTCCTAACATTGTAGACCATTGTCAAATTGAATTTGGTCTCAACAATCTATACCACACTTTGGCTCTATCAATTAGTGTCCTAGGAAAGAGCTTTAGCTTTTGCCATTCACTTTCAATGTTGTAGAAAGCACAAGCATCATGGAAGGCTTGTAAATGATGTTGCAGATCTAAATCATAGTGTCTTGAAAATTTAGGAATATTATTCATGTCAAGCTTAGGTAGGTGACTCTTTTTGTGATGCCTACAAGATATCTTAATCGCCTTTGTGATCTATATTAGGCTCTTAGTAGCCAACAAGGATTCATCATTATCAAACAGATTATGAGGGAAATGCCTATCTCTATTTGTTTGATAGTGATGATGTTGTCTCTGATCTTTCCCATGGGATCAATTTCAATTTTTAGCCCAACCCTTTTGTGGAGCTCTATCTCTATACCTACATTCATCTTTGTTACAACTAGATGTTGAAGGGAAAGCGGAAGGTGAGGAACTAGAAGAATTGTAATGGCTTCTATGGTGTTCCTCAAGGTTCCTTGATTTATCATGTTTGGTTTTTGAGGAGGTCGTAGGCCTTGAGGCCTCCCCTATTCTAGGACCTACATCATCTCCTTTAGGATTTTCTACCTTAGGTGAATGTAGTTTTTGAGTGTTGTCAGGGTGGTCATGATCATAAGAAACCCCTACATAAGGTTGATCACTCCAATTTTCTTCATCGTATATTGTGTTATTCCTCTAATGAACATGTTTACTATTCAGTGCATTGTCATTTCCATGTGGAAGAAACATTGTTGTTGGTTTATAGTGTGTTTGATTTGATATTTTCTAAAAGATATATCGTTAATACCTTTTACAATGATCTTGTATAATATAACTAATCTAGATAACTAGCACCATTCTCGGCCATGGTGCCAATGATGAGTGGCGAGGTACCCCTAGGATCAACCATATGAATCACAAGCATTCATGCATGATCCGATCAAATTTCATGGATGGGACTAGTTGTGGCATCTAGATCATTATGCTTTGATCATAATTTGTTGTATTCCCACTTGAACTAGTGGTAGCTTTGTCATGTATGGTTTAATCCCAAGTGAGGCATATGATGTTGTCTCTAATTCTACGCCACTCCTGATAATGATAAAAAGGTAAATTAATTAAGCTAATGGATAATGGAAAGTGAAATCTAACTAGCCTACTTGTGATGGGTATTCGCCCTTAATCATCCATATACATCTTGGACTTCATGAGACTACTTCTAGAATTTTCAAGCATATGTCATTGGTTGTGCCAAACAATACACTTCTAGATTACTAAGTATCTACACTTAAAAAGCTCATGATTAAGGTGTACGCATTCTACTTAATAATAGAAATAGTAAATAGTAATAAATGAAAATATTCAACTAAAGAAAGCAAGAAATAATTAACAATTCAAAGCTCTAATAATATAAGTGAATGCTGCAATGATGGAAGTAATCTCAATCTTTATTTCCAATCATGTGACATGTCCAAGTATGTCACACTCGAACAAAGATGTCGTATGATTACAAATATCAAACTGTGGGCATGCATTGGGAATGACAATATCTAAGGGAAAGAAATTGAAAACTAAAAGTACCTACTACTTCCCTACATTCTACATGATGCCTCATTCGAGCATCCAAGTGCTATATTTATAGGCAAACCTAGATGAGGCAATGTTGGATATCTGACGTCACTTCTTGGCTTCGATCTCGGGGCCCAACAAATGATGACTCATCATTCATTAATTACATGCTGCAAGTTCATTATAAAAAATGAGTTATGAGTTTGAGGTGGTTTGGATTATTTTAAAAATAAGACACATTCTCTAAAATAAAAAGGCCAAAATATGGCCAAAAGATATTAGGTAATCCATAACACTTAATTTGATCATAATTGATGATGAATTATAATTGTATAATTTGACCTTTATCCAAGGCATTACATTTCAAAAGGTATGTGAAGCAAATTCAAGTTGTAGTCTCTTCATGTAAGCTTTCTTGTTATGTATGTTGACCTTTTGGTATGTCAAAACCTTAAGGAAAATGGAGAACAAGAATGTTTGTATGGTTGTCGTGTTTATAGGACAAGAACATGGAGACCACAAGGAGAGCCTAATAAATGACATATACAAAGAGATGTCAAAGTGGAGACCATAAGACCCTATCAAACAAGAATGAAGACTCAAGGGATGAGAGCTATAATGAGATGTCAAAATGAATTCTACAACAACTTAAGTGGGAGCAAGAACAAAGATGAAGACTACAACAAAATGAAGAAGTTCCCAATATTAGGGATGAGCCAAATCAATGAAAGAAAGCCTTAGGAAGCTAAACCCAAAAAGCTGAGAAGACATCTATTGGAATTAGAAGACATCTTGGCTAAAGTATAGTTGTTCAGAAGAAGACATCTACAAAAAAAAAAAAAAAGTAGATGTTTACTTTGAGAAGTAGACATCTCTATGAAGACGTCTCCCTATGGACGTCTACAATAAATGAAAGAGATCTATCCAGAATGAAAATTTGATGTAGAGAGACATCCTAATCTCAAAGAAGAAGTATTCAGTGATCGTTAGATAGCTGTTGCGTGAATTCTAAGGTGATTTTGGAAACATCTAAGCTATAAGAAGACTTCATTCTCTTGGGGAATGTGCAAGCTTTGTATGTAAGCAGGTGTAAACATCAAGCAATCATTATGAATATTATTCTATTGTATTGTGTGCTTCATTGTACTATCTTTTGTACTGTTGTAGTCATTTCTTGTGTTGTACCTCAAAATACAAAGACCAGCAAATCAATTGCATCATTTTCTTGTAATTTTTGTTTTTCTTTGGTTTCCCTACAGGGTTGATGTGCTTTTTGCAAGAAGGCATTGTCCTTGAGCTTGTCGGGATCTTGTGGGATTGAGTGTTGGTGTAGTAACACAACACTTCAGAGCGGAGCTCAAGTTGTAAAGGTTGTGGGATCTTGAAAACCACTTTCTAAACTTGTTGGAACCTTGTGGGATTAAGTGAATTCATGTCGTTGAAATACTTCAGAGTGGAGCTTAGAGCTTGTACAGAATGTGGTACCTTTCAAACCACTTTTGAGAGAAAAAAAGACTAGAGGTGTGCAAGCAATCTATCCTCCAAGTGTGAACTACCTATGTTGGGGAACCACGTTAAAATTGATTGTGTGCTTTGTGTTGAAGAAATTTTAAGTTGGGGAACTTATTCATCCCCCCCTTCTAAGTTCTACAATCCACAGTGTAAGCTTTATTCAAGCTTGTTGCAAGTCTTGTTCTCTTATTTTTTGTTAATTTATGTCATTTCCATTTGCTTATTTATATTCCTCCTATAGAGCTTGGGTTTTTCTAGTTGAGGTTGTTCCAAGACTTTTAATTCATTAAGTAGGACTATTTCAAGATGGTAACTAGTACTAAGTACATTGAAGAAATAGAAAAGTTCAATGGCAACAACTACAGTCTTTGGAAGCATGCATCATTGGAATTAAGCCAAAGAACATAAAAACTAAAGACTAGAATCAATTATATCATCTAGCTTTGAGAATAATTTGTAAAGGTATTTCTAATCCTGTGCTTATAAATTTACAAGATAAAAAGACTACAAAGGGATTATGGGATGTTGTGGGTAAGATATATCAATCTAGTTCTTACTTAAATAAATGACATCTTAAAAGCCAAATATGTTATTAAAGATGTTTGAAAATACTGCTATTGCATCTCATCTTACTACTTTTAATACTATTTTAAGATAATTACAATCAATTGATAGTAAGATGAAAGAAGAAGATCAATGTATTGCCTTGTTACAATCACTTCTTAATTTGATGGAAAATATTATTTAAAATATTGCTAGTACAAGTATTTATTTAAAATTTGATGAAGTTGTAGGACAACTAATAAACAAAGAACTTTGAAGAAAGCACTCTAAGCATGCACTTACTAAAGCATAGGTAATTAAAGGACCAAGAAAATAACAATTCGATAAAATCTTGGGTAAGAATAATTCTAAATTCAAGAAAGTTGCAAATGATGCCCCCAAGAGAACACTTAAGTGTTAAAACTGTAAGAATTATGATCACTTGAAGAAGGATTATAAATTTTTGAAGAAAAAGGATAAAGATGCTAGATTTGATTCTTCTAAGAAAGATATTGATAAAGAAATATTAGACTTGTGTGTAGTTACAACTAGAGGTAACTCTAATTGTATTTACTAGTATATTAATTCAGGTGCTTTATATAAGAGAATGATGTTCTGAATACCATGAAGCTATGTCTACTCCTGTTTCTCTTAGAAAAGATGAACCTTGTGTAGTTAAGAGCTACAATAAAATAAAGTTGTCCTATAATGGTTGAATAATTATAATTCTCAAGGTATATTATGTCCCTAAGCTCACCAAAAGCTTATTATTTATGGATAATTTTTAATGATTTTCACTTGTTTGTATCATTTAGAAATAAGAAATGTAGAATTCTTCATGGAACATCCATCATAGTTAGGTAAGACTAACACCTCAATAATTAGATTCATATGTTTTATATATTAGTGATGCTCCTCAAACCTATAAAGAAGCTTGTAATTCAAAAAGTTAGTAAAGCTTGAAAAATGCTATGGATAAGAAAATGAAATCACTAATAAAAAACAAGACATGGGGACTTGTTGAACTTCCTCCTAGAAAAAACCTTGTTTTTTGTAGATGGCTTTTCAAGATAAAAGAGGGAGAATATATAAGGCAAGACTAGTAGCAAAAAGATAGTCTCAAAAGTAGGGTATTATCTATAAAGAAGTTTTTGCATTAGTGGTAAAGTTAACATCCATAAGATCTCTAATGCCTTTTATGACTATTTTAAATCTTGAACTTGAATAAATAGCTGTTAAGATTGCATTTCATTTGTGAGGATAATGCCAACATTAAATATATGGGATACAACAAAGCAAGAAAATAATATTAACATGTACCTATTATGAGAGAAATTCCATAAAGAACACCGGATGTATGAGAGGTGATGAGGAAAATCCCTAAAATAAAGCGATTAGTTAAAATCTAATTTGGGAATATGGTTATAATACTCTATGTAGAAATATGAAGCTATGCTAATGAAAATGAGGTGCCTCACTACTTACCCCGGTTTGGTTGGGAGTCTAGATGGGTCTAGAACTCATTTCTTGTGCATTATTTTGTGGAATCCGATATTTGGTTATTTTGATTCTTCTCATTTTTTTATTTTCTCATCTCTTACAATGCTCTCAATCCTTTCATTTGGTATCAGAACTGAGTGCTCAAAATTTTATTTAGCTTTGTAGCCAAAGTGAAAGATTTTGGGTTTCCATCGTCTATAAAATCTTGCGAGTGCTACCAGAATTATAAGGAAATGTCTTTTGCATCAAGATTTACTGCAAAAGTTTTTACAAAATAGCCCCAGCCAAGAGAGATCCTGGTTTATTTTATCTTTTCTTTCAATTCTATTTTATGTCAGTTTGCCATTTGCGAAAAACTTGAATGAATAAAGGCTATAGAAATATATTCCAAGATATCCATGAGCAATCATGGGCATTAGTTTGCATGCGGTTATGGAGCTTTCTGACATGGTGGCTGTGCTTGTCTACCATGAAAAGCGTTCTACCAAGGTTACACACAATGTGTGGGCGTTTGGGACCACCAGTTTGACAACCATTATGAGAATTATTATTTCAGATGCCCTGTTTGTAGCCGGCTGCCACATTCACAACATACGGCATTCATTCCAAGCATCTTCAAGCGTCCATTCTCAGTTGACACAGTACGCATGAATTGCAATTCTCACCATCAGATTTCTGCACAATAGAATTCATTTGAGCCGATCTGCAAGTGATGAGGATTTTGTTTGGACCGATTTGCAAATGATGAGGATGGAGCTGGATGATATGAGGA
Organism: Gnetum montanum; assembly: GCA_015680685.1. NCBI lineage: Eukaryota > Viridiplantae > Streptophyta > Gnetopsida > Gnetales > Gnetaceae > Gnetum > Gnetum montanum. Next base: position 13,055 of record MNCI01014593.1, read on the forward strand.
AATTTGGGAAGGATTCCGGAACAGATATTTGGACAGTAATAAACGCTACTCTGGCTGTGGCCTCTGCAGATTACCCATAAGAATTCAAGCTGAGAAGGGATCAAATCGCAACGCAGTCATACACCTCTGCTGTTCTGTGATGCCACTGTAAATGGACATTCTGATGCAACTACAGGAGGAGGTAAAAATAGATACAAATCTAGTGCACAGGCAGATGAATCCCCTGAAACTGAGCACATCCATGATTGTGAATCCTGGGTTCATTACAAGGAGGAGGATGTGGATTAGGATGAGAAGTGTGGCTAGGAAGATCCAGAAAATAGGCACAGAGATGTTCCTGTAGTGAGCGAGTTGATGCAGATGAAGCAAAATTCCAGCAGATCCGCAGATGAACGGCGTACCGATCCAAATCTACCAGCCGCAGACGGTTGGATGCGTGGCCGTGGGCCTAAATGGCCATTCCACTGTGGCAACATCTGCGGGCGGATGAATCAACAAAATGCACAGGAGAATCGGCAATTCGCCACTTATTAGAGCAGGAACTTACGCAGCAAACTGTCTATGCGCCGTATTAGCACTCGGCGAAGGCGAGGCTTTGATTTGAGCAACTATCGGCCAGGATTTCACAGCGGTAATGGAGTACAAAGGCCTTTCTCTGCGAGAATACAACAGATTTTGTGATCAACAAAAGACTCGAGCATGGGAAGGACGCGTCATTGCCATTTCCTACAACGACCAAGTTGCGGTTGGATTCAACAACATTGGAACTGCAGAGCCTAGATCCCACTAGCGTGTTTGAATAAGAGGAGGCACAACAACAAGAGCGTGCCTATAATAAGGTAAAGGTACATTATTTATTTAATGCCACTTCAAATGGTCATTTTAATTCTCAAGAAGGTAGAGAAGATTGATTTTAAAGATTGTACAATAGAGCTCATGCACAACAAGGTCATACTCCTTTTAGCTAGCAAACATAGATGAGGAGTAATTAGAAGACAAATCAAGTCTTCAACACCATGCAACAAGATCAAGGGAAGAGCTAGCATGGTGATGCTATTAATAAACAAGAAAGGAGATCTCCATCCATAAAATGAGTAAAGAAACCAAGAAGCTTCAAGATCAAATATAATCATAGTAGAGTTGCATGATGATAATTATATAAATGCATGACATGAAATTGAATAGTGCATGCATTAAGGGGGGTGTGTTAAGTGATAACTAACATGTTGTCATTAAGGGTGTGATTGTGAGGATAATGCCAACATTAAATATATGGCATATAACAAAGCAAGAGGACGATAACATTAACATGTACCTATTCAAGGTAGGTATGAAATCCCATAAATAAGAGGATGTGTATAAGAGGTGATGAGGAAGAATCCCTAAAATTTGGAAATATGGTTAAAAGACTCTATGTATAAATATGAAGCTATACTAATGAAAATGGTTGGGGGTGTGGAACTTCTTATTTCTTCTGTATTCTTTCTTGATCTATCATGGAGTTTGATGTTTGGTTATTTTGATTCTTCTCATTTTCTTATTCTCTCATTGCTTACAATGCAATGCTCTCAATCCTTTCATCATCATGAATAACTTGATGAAAAAATTTACATGCAATAGTGTGAAGGCTATGTGGTTAAGAGTAAGAAGACTATGGTATGTTACTTGTTGAAATCCTTAGATGGGTTGAAACAATCCCCTAGGATCTGGTATGAGAATTTTGATTCTTACATGATAAGGTTTGATTTTGTAAGGGTTGACAGTAATCATCGTATTTATCTAAAGAAAGATTCACAAATCTATTTGATACTCCTATTGTATGTTGATGATATGTTGATAGCAAGGAATAATATGTAAGAAATCACAAAGTTGAAATGCCAATTGTCATCTTAATTTGAGATGAAGGAGCTTAGTGCCATAAGGAATATTCTTGGGTATGGAAATTAAAAGAGATGGGAAAGGTCAAAAGCTATGGCCTGGTTAACCTATTTATGTTAATGAAGTTTTAGAAAAATTTAACATGCAAGTTTGTAACTTAATAAACATGCTATTGTCTATGGGAATGAAATTATTCATGAAGAAATGCCCAGAAATAGATGAAGAAATGGAGAAAATGAGAAAAATCCCCTATGATAATGTTATAGTCAACCTCATATATGCAATGGTTTGTACTAGGCTTGATATTGCGTATGAAGTGGGAGCTATGAATAGGTTTATGTCTAATCCTAGTAAAGAACATTAGATGGTTGTTAAAAGAATTCTTAGGTATCTTTTATTATGATAAATGTTCCTTTGGATTGCATGGCTTTGTGGACGTAGATCGGAAGGGTAATCTAGATTATTGAAAATCCACAAGTGGATATGTTTTTAAAATAAACATAGGTGCAATTAGCTAGATCAGCAAAAAGCAAAGTTGTGTCACATTATCAACAATAATGGAGGAGTATGTAGCAGCTTCTCAAGTACGCAAAGAAGTAGTTTGGCTACAATGACTAATCAAAGGCTTTTAGAAAGAGCAGAAAAAGTAAGCATCTCTTGTAAAAGCAAAAGTACAATCTTCCTATCAAAGAATATTGAGATTCATGCAAGAACAAAATACATTGAACTAAACTACTATTTCATTTAGAATCCTACATTAGAAAATCTTGTAGATATGTTAACCAAGGCAATTACCATAGATAAGTTTAATTGGTGTAACAAAGAACTTGGATTAATATATTATGAAATGTTATAGTTGTTCCTAACTATATTGGTTTAAAACTAGTTTAGCTATATATTTATGATATATATCTATTATTTGCCTAAGATAATATTTTATATTTTTCAAATGAATTAAAACTCAAATTGATTCAATGAGAATTAATTCACATTGAAAAAAAAAAACTAAAATTATTGTAGATTATTCAATGATAATTGTCATTAAAAAGTTAATCTCTTTACCTAGAAGAAAATTTATTTATTTCCAAGGGCATTCATGTAACAAAGTAGTTGGCCTTAGCAAAACTCTCAACACAATAATAATTACCATGAAAAAGTTTACCATCATGATAATAAAAATATTTTACCATGACTTAGAAGGATGTAGCTGGACAAGGCTCATAATTGACCTCTTGGTCAAAAAAAAACAAACTAAGTAGGAGAATTATGAGGTGTGTTGGCTATTTTAAGAATAAGATACATTCTCTTTATAACAACTACCATGTTGACAAATTATTTTTGGTACTTTTGCTAAAAATAACAAAGCTAACCATGTAATATGGCCAAAAAGATTATGTAACTGTTCATACCCCATTTGGCCATAATTAGTTATGGATTATAACTCCATGATTTTGATTTTATCCAAGCATGGCATTATGTCCACTATATAAGTGGATGCTTAGGTGGTCATAAAATCATCACCAAATCAAAGGGTGTATGAAGCAAATTCAAGTTGTAGTCTCTTCCTCTTTTGTAAGCTTGATTCAAGCTTGTTGTAAGTCTTGAACTAAGAAAACTTGGATGCTAAGGGCTCAAGCAATTGCTAGAATTTTTCTAAGAAAATTATGTTGTTTGCCTTGACGTTGTTCTTTTATTTTCTATTAATTTCTACTACTACCATTTTCTTGTTTACATTTCTTCTACTTTAATGATGCATTAAAAATTAACAATGAGCATTTTAATGAGTTATAAGCATTTTTATGAAATTGAAATGAAGACATAAAGGATCTATTCAATAGGCATTACAATTATTTTATTGACAAGCTAAAAACACAAAATGTAATTAACAAGAAAAAAACATTTAGACTATTTGCTACAATATTATACTTTCATCTCAAATGTTCAATCTTAAGGGTCTCTATTTTAGACTTCAAGTTTGCATTAGGTGCAATCATTAGCTTCATAACCCTTTAACCCGCATTAGATTTCAAGTTTGCATTGTGAGATGCAGTCATTAGTTTCATAACACTTTTTAATAAAGAAATGCATATTGTAAGAGTGATGAGCGGTGATGGTACCCATACACCCAACCATATGAATCATGAAGTGTTCATGCACGATCTAGTCAAATTCCATGGACTCTTTAGTTTCCAATGCACTAGTCTTCTAGGAAGTGAATCTTGCCCTAAGGTTGTTCATTGTCTTCCTAATTACACTTGTGAAGTACAAAGGTATGGTTAAGTGTAATTGAGGCATATGATTTTTATCATTTTATGTTTTATGTTCTTTGGTACTTGAAGAGAGAGATAAAGTAATTTAATGACTAATTCAATATAACTAACTAACTGGTCTCTAGCTAATGCTAACATAAGCATCCAATCCCACTTTCCATACACATCCTAAACCCACGTATTCATTTGGGTTACCAAGTGCTACGCTACTGGGTGCACCAAGTAATAACGCTGCTAGGATTACCAAGCAAATACATGTTTATGCTCGAAGTGGTCATACTTATGTACTTAATCGATTTAGCTTAACTGATTAAAGTCTAATTTAGCTTAATTGATTGAATATTTAATAAAAATAATGAATGCATAAATAAAACATTTAAGCTATCCATAATGCTACAAGGTTTATCAAGAAGCTTGTCTTTATTGTCATACACACTGGTGTGGTTCAATTACAACAGTGCTCGAATAAAAACCCATACACTCAATGACTCTTGCTATGGGCACTCAAGAAAAATATTCTAACTTTCAAGTACACAAACTACAAGAGCTCTGCTACTACTATGAATCTTATGCCCATAAACATGGCTGGGAGCCCGTATTTATCGTTTTTGCTCTAAGGTTGCGTTAACACGACCTTATCAATGTAGCAAATGCTACGTCGATGTAGCCCCATCGATAGGGTCCCATCAATGAGGTCACATCAATGGGGGCCTATCAACGTAACACATTGATGCTCATCATACCCCCATAACTAAATGAAAACTCATCCTCGAGTTCTTTTACAAAATTGGAAAGGTATGGGATTATTAACCAACTCATAGCAAAAAAAAAATAGACTAACTTGACAAAATTAAGTGCCTGAGTGTATAGATCAACACATTACAAAATTGTGTTTATGAAAAAAAATTGAACACCATGACTTGACTACAAAAATTTGGATAATGCATCTTGTGATAATGTGAAGACGATGGTGAAGATTAGATAGTCCTAGGTGGTGGTGGCTCCTAAGGCTTTGAAGGACCTTCATCGGCTTCAGGCATGTGCGGTAGCTAAGGTGGCTATGGTTGTCCTCTGGTAGAAGGTGAAAGGCATCAAGAAATGCATTCATCTTTTCCTCCTTACTCTGAGAATCATTCATAGTCCATGTGACATCATCAATGTGAGCTAAAATGGGGACATCCCATCGATAGGGCATGATTGGGAACATCTCCTTTACATTGACAAGCTAGGCAATGAATTGTTTGCGTTTGATGTTGAACATCCTTATTGCATTTTACAGCTTCTAGTAGATGTTCATCCTCCTAGCCAAGTTCTCAATAGTTGTTTGTTGATTTGTGAATCATGCTTGAGAACTTCAAGTTTAGTGTTGGCCACTACAAGCTTATCCTTAATGTCCTTGTGGTGCTTAAACTCATCCTCATATAGCAAGTACAAGCTAGCCACTTATTTCTCTACTTTAGATCACGATTGTTTGGTAGTCAACATGGCCAGATTTGCATAACAGAGATTAGCAAGCTCCATGTACTCCATCATCTCCTTGATTTGCAACTCCTTTATGCAAATTTCCTTTTTTTTGTAGGCATCTAATGAGTGGTGAGGTACCCCTATGCCCAACCATATGAATACAAGTGTTCACACGTGATTCGATCGAACTCCAAGGATTAAGTGCCTATGCACTTACACAAAACAAGGATGGGTTATGCGATTGTTGTCTTTCCAAGCTTACTTGTAAGACATGATTGTATGATTAAGTAAACCTGAGGTATATGATTTTTATGTTTTTTTTATGTTTTATGTCCTAATGCTTGAAATGGAGAAATAAAATAATTGAGTTAACTAATTTTATTTCACTAATTAACTATGCTCTAACTAGTCCTAACACCAGCATCCATTCCCACTTTTTGGACACATCTTGAACTAGTGTTGCACTACTGGGATTATCAAACACTAGTCATTACTAGGTTATCAAGTGTTCCACATATGCTTGAAGTGGTCGTACAGAGTGTGCTAATTCGTTGATAATTAACAATTCAATAAAATAACATTAACTAATGAGAGTAGCGAGTAATAGTAAATAACATTTAAATGACATAATTAAGCTATTTTGAATGTTGCAAGGTTTATCACAAAGTTCGTCTTTATTTCTAGACACAAGGTGTGCTCAGGTACACAATGCTTAAATAAAGATCCGTTCATTTTATGACTCCTACTGTAGACACTTAGAAATAATTCTAACTTTGTAAAGGGAAACTACAATAGTTCAGCTAATGAACTAAGAAAAATAACTGTGAAATCAAGTGCCCTTGTCTCTTATTTTTAGGTGATGAGACAAGCTCTAATATCACATGTCCGATATCATGTACCCGATATCAGGGGTCCGATATCGCAACTCATCATACCCCCATGACTAAATAAAAACTCGTCCTCAAGTTCCTTACAAAATATTGGGAAGGTATGGGATTATTGACTAAACGTCAATTGACGGTGACATGGAATGATAGACTCAAAGTTCCTAGTGAACAGATCAACAAACATATTATAGCATTGGTGTTCATAACCATTATGGTGAACATTGTACATAAATGACATCTAGATCCTCATTTGATAGCTTGAAGAGAGAGAGAAAAGAAAATGAGACGTGTTTCTGTCGATGTCAAAAATATGCACACCATTGTTCATCCATGGCCACATGATCAAGCTTGTTCCCTACGTAAACGCTCTAACTCCAGTCCATCTTGAGTGCTCCCTCCTATCCCAGTCCATTGTTCATGTGATTGTCATCTACACACACAACATAGTCACAAATTAGCAAGGATAGATAAGATATAATGTAATTGATACCTTGCCTCAATATGAAGCACCTTGGCTAGGTTGTGGGTATGGCAAATACTAGGTTAGAGGTTTGCAACTGATAACTACCCAAGGTGTAGGGGTGAGATAAGTAATGAAATGGAAAATTTTAAAATAGGTTCCCATGACTAAGAGCGAACCTCCAGTAGCAATAGGGTGGAAAATGAAAGAACAAGAAAGATGAGAGAAATAGCAATGGTGAAGCTAATAAAAAAAAAAAACAGATGTCATGGATGGGGTGAACGAGAAATAGTTGATTGCAGGAAATGTTTAAGGGAAAGAACTTAACAATTGCACAAAAAAGAATGCCAGTGGATCCTCCCAAAGTAGGCTCATGCTCCTCATGCCCTAACAAACCCACAAACCAAAGAGTCCGTAGGCTCTAGGAATGTCATATGGAAACAATGGTCAAGAACTTACCCACAAGAATTTACCAAAGAATAACAATGCATCAACCAAGATATAAACTAATCATAAAATCAGCAATGAGGTGGAATATGAAAAGTACTATGGAAAGAGAGAATGGAATGGAATGAAATCCAAAAATCAAGATTGTGTAAAGTCCCTTGTGTAGTATGTGATTAAGGTGACTTAATAAAATTTAACCCAAATCCAGATTAAAACTAACTAGATCTAGTGACCTTGCATCAACACACTTGACCAACCCATCCTCCTCAAGCAACAAGAATGTTTTCACAAAGCAACCACCATTCCAAAAGGAGAAGAATAGAGAAACAGGAAGTGAGGAAGGGTCGTAGTTAGAGGGAACCTTCAAGCATAGGTAACATGTGTTTCCAGTGCCATAACCAATGCTTGTAGCCCATGTTTCTCTATTATGTCTAAGGGGTGTGCTTTGAATTCCCACCACTTTTTTTTTTTTGAGTGAGAATCACACCATGCAAAGACTTATTTGATTTAGTCAACTTCATGATATTGGTTAATAGAGGAATGGAAGAAAACCTATGAAAAACATCCAAGGACCCAAGAGAATAACCAGCATAAATGCATCAAATTCCCTTGAAGTCACACCCTTTTCAATCCATTTGTATCTTTCCTTGGTTTGAAGAATACCAAGCCACCAATTCATTAATAATTTTGTTTAGAAAAAGGGATAGTACATTCCCAAAACAAAGGGAGACCATAGAGTTGTATGGATGAATAGGTGATGTGGACTCATTGCCTATTTTATCAAAAGAAACAATATCTTAGCCTCAACATTAGAGGTTAAAGGTAAAAACCAAACATTAGAAATTAACACCATTATAGTACAATCCATCATCATGAGCACTTATTATATGACGAGTGAGAGTAATTCAAACAAAATTTAAGAGAGAAAGAAATAGTAAAAATGTTAATGATGGTGTAAAAAAAAAACAAGTAAAGATGAAGAATGTGTAAAACAAAAAAGACAAAGGAAGTGAGGGCTTAGAATGGTTAGCATTAGTGGCCATCTCCCCCATGACTGAGTTGGAAGGAAGAGATCCAAAATAATGAGCAAGGTTGTCCATTAATAGAGGTAGTGTTAGTACTGGTCGTTTTAGGCTCATGGAAAGGTTTGGTTTGCTGGATGTTGACTAATAATTTCCTATTTAGGCTTTCAGGTTTATAGATTATCATGGCCCTTAAAGGAAAAGTTTCATAAATGATATAAGGTAGTTCCCATAGTGTTTGAAATTTAATTCGTTGTGGCACGTGTGCAAGATTCCAATAAAGAACCTTATCTCCCAATTGGTATCTAACTTTTCTAATTCTTAGGTCATGACGTTGCTTGTTGAAGGCCTTGTGCAATTTTTTGGATGACAGGGTGGCTAATCGATTTTCATCTAGCAAGTTAAGGTTCATTAACCATTCTTTCTATACTAGACTAAGGTCAAGGTTGCGGTCACATGCTGTAGATAGTGTACGGAGCTCACCTTGGATAGGGAGTGTTGGAAGTTTACTGTACACTAACTCATAGGGAGAATATCCTATAGGGAGTTTCCATGTGGAGCAGTATGCCCAAAGAGCATCATTCAATTTGGTGCTCCAGTCTCACCTATATTTGCTAATGGTTCATGTCAATATTTTTGTGATCTTCCTATTGGTGAATTCAACTTGACCATTCGCTTAAGGATGATATGGTGTAGTTAGCTTATGCTCAACTCCCAAGTGTTGCATTAATTTTCAAAAGGTCGCACCTGTAAAATGTGTACCATTATCAGAAATAAGTGCATGAGGCACACCAAACCTATTTACGATTTGTTGTTGAATAAATTGTGCAACAGTAGATGATGTATAGTATGTAATAGTGGTTACTTCTACCCACTTTGTAAAATAGTCAACAACAACAACAATGTAGGCTTTTCCATTGGACATTGGTGTGATAGGCCCCATAAAATCAATTCCCCATATGTTAAAGGGTTCTAAAGGTTGAATCCATTGTTGTAGTCATTTCCCCATCGCGTTTGCAATGCTCACAAGATTGGACAAAATGATGAGTGTCCCAAAACAATGTAAGCCAATAATATACTACAAGCAAGATTTTAGTGGCTATTCATCTCCTAGCGTAATGACCCCCACAAGGACCCTCATGAGCATGTTGGAGAACTTGCAATTGATTTATATTGGGAACACACCATCGGACCAAGCCATCGGAACATACCTTATAAAGTTGTTCATTGATTTCTATGAAGTATTTGGCTCAGTGAAGAAACTGTTGTTTCTTTTTAACATCTAGCCCTTATGGTGTTTCTTGTGTGAGAAGATAGGTAAGAATGCTACTATACCAATTTGTCTCTATGGTTAATTGATTGTTTATTACACTTGCAAAGAGGAGTTCATTAGGGAAGTAGTCAGAAATTGGATATTGATCCTCTTTATTATCCCATCATAACTGAGATAAGTGATTAGCAACAATGTTCTTAGTGCCTTTACAATCAGTCATTGCAAGATCAAACTCTTGTAAGATCATGAGCCATTGTATGATGCGAGGGCTCACCGTTGGTTTATTCATTAGGAACCGTATTGCACTATGATCCATGTATACAAATATTTTATAGCCCAATACATAGTACCTAAATTTTTCTAGTGCAAACACCACAACCATTAATTCTTTTTCTATTGTAGTGTAATTGAGTTATTCACTAGTAATACTCCGACTTGCACAGTGAATGTAATAGGGTCATTTTTGGTCATCTAACTGTGTAAGCATGACTCCTAAAGCAAAGTTGGACACATCGGTCATTATGTGGAATGGTCTAAACCAGTTAAAAGCTTGTAGAATGGGTGTTTCTACGAGCTTCTATTTCAAGGTTTAGAAAGCTAGCTCACATTCCTTGGTCCATTCAAAGGATACATCCTTCTTCATTAATTCTACCAATGGTTTTGCAATCTTTGAAAAGTTCTTGATGAAGCGTCTAGAATAGCCAGTATGTCCAAAGAATGATTGAATATCTTTTACAGTTTCAGGTTCATGAGTGATTTCTTGGATGACTTTAATCTTTTCAGGATCTACCTCTATCCTTGTTTGTGAAATCTTATGCCCTAACACAATGTCGTCTTGAACCATTAAATGGCTTTTTTACCAATTGAGCCTTAAGTTAGTTTCTACACATCATTTCAGTACTTTCTCTAATCGGTCTAATGCTTGTTCGAAGTCCACTCTGTAGGTGGAGAAATCATCCATAAAGACCTCCACACCATTCCCTATTTGCTACTAAAATACACTTAGAACCAGACATTGAAATGTTGCTAGGGCATTGCATAAGCCAAACGACATCTACCTATATGCAAATGTCCCCCAAGGACTTGTGAATGTAGTCTTGGCTTGGTCTTCTAGTGCTGTTTGAATTTGATTGTATCCACTATAACCATCTAGAAAACTATAGTAGCAATGCCCTGTAATGGTATATAGGACTTGGTTAATGAATGGTAATGGGAAATGGTCTTTAAACGTTGTCATGTTTAATAGCCTAAAGTCTATACACACCCTCCATTTACCTCTCCTTTTAGGCACAATGACTAATGGACTAACCCATTCATTATTAATAATGGGGTAGATGAACCTGGATTTTAGAATTTGTTCAATTTCTTCTTTAACCACTTGCTTAAGCTTTGGGTTTAGTTACCTTTGCAGTTGTCATTGAGGCTTCATGGAGGGGTCAATGTAAATTCTACGTTGGCATATCCTAGGATCTATTTTGGTTAATTCAAGATATGACCAAGCAAAGGCTTTCAACCATGTATTTACCATCTTCAGTAGTCTTTCTTTTTGTTGAGGAGCGAGCTTAGTGTTAATGATTACCAGTTTACCATTCTAGAGAAATGTATATTCCATACTAGTGAGTAACAATTTTAATTTGAGGGGCTCTCGCTTAAACTCGTCGGGAATTTCCAACTTCCCCTAGTTGGTATTTTCGATGTCAAGACTTGGAAGTTGACAATGGACTTTCTCTAATGTATCTATGCTATCGATATAGGCACAAGTCAAGCTCTCAATTGGTTCCATGCATAGAGTTGAATTGCTCTCTTGGTCAACTGGCAGCCACTAGGTGCCTTCCTATCTTGTGGCTGCTGCATACAAGCATCTTTGTATGTTAGTCACTTGTGCACACTGGTTGCATGCAGGAAATGTTAAACATTGTACAAACCAGGACTTTTGCACACAGTTGCACCCTGTGTCACTATATGCAATGCATGGAACTTTCTTCTTCTCAATCTTTCCAAACGTATTTCCTTTTGATATTTCTAGGGAAAGATCACATATTCCTAGGTGCATATTAATTGTGCTTAGCCATGCTCTTCCCATTATGATTGGGAAGTCCCCCTTACAGTTGTTGACTTGAATCACTAGGAAATCGGCTAGATACGACCACCCACAAATAGTGGTGACAATGTCCTCCACTATTCCTAATGGGACAGTGATGGATTGTTCAACCAACTCTAAATGAATGTTACTCTTTTTTAGTGGAGGCAGGTTCTAGGCTTTGTACATTTCTTGAGAGATTAAGTTAACAGTAGAACCTAAATCCAAAAGAGCTTTGCAAGGCTCATTTCCAGCAATTTGCAAATATATAAGAGGACTTCTAGGATTAGATAATTTCCTAGAAATATGGCTAGCTTTAATCCAATTGATAATGACATAAGTCAACATGACCATGTGCGTTGGGTGTGATTTTTGGTTCTAAGGAAGCTCCAAAGATTCAAACGATGGTGAGGCAATTGGACAATTAACCCCTTGTGGCTATAAGGACTTGGTTGGACTGTTGGTTCTAAAGAAGGATCTCTTCTTTGTGTAATTGTTTGAACCAATAGTAGGTTGAGGATTAACAGCCCTTGTAGCGTTATGTTGTTGCGGCTAGGTAGGAAGCTCACCCTGCATAGTTGGAGTAGGTGGTAATGGGGCTAAGGGTGGAAGAGGTGTAGTCAGATGAGAAGGATAGTACGTTTGTGGAACATCACTTCTAGGAGATAGTACTCGTAGGTCTGGTAGTGAGGTTGAGAAGCAACGTGACTAGTGGAGTCATGTGGAGAGATCGGCTGCTGCACGTAGTACCCATATGGGTCAGGTTGATGATAAGGGTATTGTTGATGTGGTAGTGGAATCCCCCATGATTGTGGATGTTGCCACTATTGATACTATTTATTCGGTTGTGGTGGGGCTCCACTTGGATAATATGTCAAGGGTTGGTGGAACTACCTTGGGTTACCCTAAGGATAAGATAACCTTATGGGTGCTTGCCATCTATTTAATCATGGGTTTAGTGCATACATCCCAGACTCCTATAGATGTGACACTACTAGGCAACATCCTTTAAGATGGTCATATTGGCATATCTCACATCCACCATCACTGTCTGTGTCTAAATCCACAACCTCTTCAATGATGACAACTTTTCCCTTACCCTTATTACATGCATGCTCAACTTCTTTCTTTTTCCTTATCTCTCGGTCACTACTTTGTTCTCTAGACTTCTCAACTATTTTTAGAGCAGTTTGAAATTTATCATCTAGGGAGTTCCACATTTGATCTACCTTTTCCGATACATCTAATGCAAATTTTTGAATGGAAAAAGTCTTCCTATTCACCATCTCTTTGAGTGGTGACTCTTCTTCATCTTCACAAAATCTAACTTCCTTCTTTCAAAGGGAAGGATCTCTGTTGTATTCTTCCACACTTTCTCTTTTCCTTAACTCACCTTCCTCCTTTGTAACTTGCTCAAAAAATCTTTGTATTTGATGGGCTCTAAGCTCAAATAGCCCTCCTTGGGAATAAGTCCCAAGGGTTCTTCACGTTTCGTATGTAAGCCCATCTATGAGATGACGTAGTTGTTCCCTTTGCGAGTAACCATGGCTAGGGAAATGATGTAATAATGCATAATATCGGCCCATGGAAGCATCCAAGGGTCCATGTCCTCCTTGTTTCCATCCTTGGATTTTCCTATGTAGGTTGGATACTTGGGAGTACATTTGATACTTATTATTGAATAACTCTAACATGGTACTCCATCAATGAATGGATTCTGATTCTACAGACTGGTACCAGCTTTCTGCTTCCTTGATTAGTGTCCATGGAAATAACTTTAGTGTTTGCCATTCATTTTCTATATTTTGTAAGGCACATGCATCATGAAATGCTTGTAGATGGTTTTGAGGATCAACATTGTATCCTCCTTCAAATTGTGAGATGTTGTTAATGTTTAATCTTTTGATCCTACTATCCTTCTAGTTCCTTATTGGAATCCTAACAACCTCTGTTATATCTAACATACTTCGGGTGGTGAGTAGGGGTTCATTGTGATCGTATTATCTATGGTTTCTATGATGCCTATGTTGTTCCCTACTCTCCCTTCTTTCATGATATGTTTCTTTCGAATGCCCTCATCCCCTTTCTTGACTGTTTTGTCTATGGTCTCTATTTCACTTACCATTGTCCTCATGGTTTTTCCCTTTGTGACTACGTTTAGATCTTGAAGGAGATGGAAAAGAAGATGATGAAGGTGAAGAGGAAAGAGGACTGGCACCATGATGGTGTTTGTCACTTTCTCTTTAGTGGTCTTGGCCTTGGTCGCGGTTATGATCGGAATGTCTGTTAATGTCACGTGTTCCTGTTCCTTTTTTTGGACCCTTTGTGTCCATTGGTATTAGAACCTGGGTTATGAATAGTTGAGTGAAGATTTTGATACATAACTCCTTGACCAAAATCAACAAGAGGAACATCATTTTTTGGAAAACCTCCTGAAGCAGGTTCACCATCCTCATTTTCACTTAGGGCATACAAAACATCCTGAGACCACTTTCCCTTTATAAATTTCTAATGTCTCTCTTATTGTAAGTCCCTTTGGCATTGTGCCTCCGTGGGTTGATACTCTCTCGATTCATGTTCATACACAACGTACTCTACTTGTAAGTGTTGCATACTAATTTATGTGAGAGCATGAAGAAGCATGCTTGAGGCTGAGTGATCGAGAGGTAACACTATGTTACCTTCTAAATCACACCAACGTAGTTGTTCATCCTGGTGGAGGATAAAGGTAAAGTTTGGTACATACTCATCAAGATGAGCATATACTATGTAAAACTGTTGGGTCACTGGCAGATCATCATGTGTACTCCACCTTTGATTGTTCATTGTGTCAGACCTATGTGGTGAAGCACTCTCATAAGAAGAAGGAGACATGATTGATTATTTAGTGTGAAAAACTCTCTTTTTGATAATTTTATGGTAACTAACCCTAAGGGTTTGTTCCAATGATGGAAAGATTTCCTCCTAAGTTCTAATCAGAGCACAAATAGCAAAATCCTTGGCAATGGTGCCAATGATGAGTGATGAGGTACCTCTACACCCAACCATATGAATACGAGTGTTCATGCATGATTTAGTCAAATTCCAAGGATTAAGTGCTTATGTGCTTACACAGAACAAGGATGGGTTATGCGATCATTATCTTCCCAAGCTTACTTCTAAGGCATGATTATATGATTAAGTAAACTCGAGGTATATGATTTTTATGTTTTTGTTATGTTTTATGTCCTAATGCTTGAAATGGAGAAATAAAATAATTAAGTTAACTAATTTTATTTCACTAATCAACTACGCTCTAACTAGTCCTAACACCAGCATCCATTCCCACTTGCTGAACACATTCTGAACTAGTGTAACACTAGTCATTACTGGGTTACCAAGTGTTCCACATATGCTCAAAGTGGTCATACTAAGTGTGCTAATTCATTGATAATTAAAAATTCAATAAAATAACATTAATTAACTAATGAGAGTAGCGAGTAATAGTAAATAACATTTAAATGAAATAATAAGCTATTTTGAATGTTGCAAAGTTTATCATAAAGTTTTTCTTTATTTCCGAACACAAGGTGTGATTAGTTACACAATGCTCAAATAAAGATCCATTCACTTTATGACTCCTACTACAGACACTTAGAAATAATTCTAACTCTGGAAAGGAAAAACTACAAGAGTTCAGCTAAGGGACTAAGAAAACTAACTGCAAAATCAAGTGCCCTCGTCTCTTATTTATAGGTGATGAGACAAGCTCCGATATTGCATGTCTAATATCACTTTGGCACCTCTGATATCGCGTACCCAATATCAAGGGTCCAATATTGTGACTCATTAGCATCTATCCCATCAAAAATGGGTTGCCACAACTCTTTTCCTTGCTGGAGTTGTTAGAGGGTCTCATTTACCTTTGCCTTTTCCAATTGGATGTGCTTCTCATATACTTATTTTTGTAGACTGACCTACTCTTTGTAATGGTCCTTAACTCTCTTAAATTTGAGAGCCTCTAATTTCCAGATAGCTATTTCAATTGCAATTTTTTGGCAAAGGGCATGGACTTCCCCCATGGAGAGATTCCTATTCTCTACTACCAATCTCTTCAATTATGTGTTTGTTCTGGCTAGTTTCTCCTGCTATTGATGGATAACTTCAGTTAACTATTTCTTGTGTGCATCAACATTCCTTAGGCAATGATTCTCTACGATCAACTAGACATTCTCTTAGCAAGTCTAATCCAAGGACTTTTGAATCTTGTGTTGTGTGGCCTCTACCAAGGATTTGTAGAACACCACCATTTCCATTGCACCCTCAACCCCTTTGAGCTTGGTGTGAAGTTGTGTCATAACCTCATCTCTTGTTAGTGCCAAGTTGAGAAATGTGAGATCAACAATTTGGGCTCTTAATTCAGCAACTTCCATAGCCAAGTGTTCATTCCACTCCTTGGATATTTCAAGTTGTCCCTCCAATATGATATTTTTACCCTTTGCTTCTAGTAACTCCAATTAGATTACAATGATGTTATCCAGAAGGTCATAGACATTTGAAAGTGGTTACTTGGTTCCCACCAATCAGTCTAGTAGTTTTTTATGTTGTGCTACATTTATTTTGCCACTTGTGGTCCTTGTAGACATTTGCACATCCTTGAGTACAATGAAGTTTGGTACAGATGTCGTAGGTACATTGAACATTTCAACAATATGATCAATGACCACTTCTACTGCCATCTCTTTCCCTTGGTGCTACATCACCAATACAGTTTCCTCTGCACCCTCCTCCAAGCACACTGAGAAGTTCATAACATTTTTAGATATTTCTAGGAGTGGTTGTTGTTCATCGAGAGATACAATGACCTCTTTGGCACTTGAATTCAACCTCGCAGGTAGCTACATTCTTTGGGTTGAGAAAATGGATCCATCCTCACCCATCAAACTAATTGTTCGGGCCACCTCATTAAGGTGATTCATGGTTGGTTTATAGATGGATGGGTCCCTACCACTCGTGCTTACTCATTACTCTTATTCACTCAAGAGCCATTCTCTGTATTCTCACAATTGTTGGGCTGTTGTAGTGACGTCTAGCACTATTGTTTGAGTAGTAGGTGGGGGTGGTGGTCCCTACTCCTCTTATTGTAGAGTGGTTACAAGTGTCTTATCCTTCATCATTTTGCCTAATTAATAGCTAAAACAATTCTAATTATGTCATTGGTGTAACAGACTATCCCTCCCCTTCGATAGAGTTTCCTAATGAGACATGGGAAGGGAAGTGCCTTCCTTCTATGTTCATTTTCTTTAAACTACTTCTTCATCTTTGGATAGATTAGCTACAGAGGATTGATTGGAAATCTTCCACTTAGAGTGGAGCATGCTCAGGTAGAGAAGGCAGTGATTTTACTTGGCCTCACCATAAAATTGAGGTGGAAGGCTGCAATCTTATAATAGATCCTCTTTATCGATGTAACCATGCCAAACTTCTTGCAATCGACACCATAACACCATTGCACCCATTCTTTCTTTATGCTCAAATCTTCCTACATTCAAATTTCAATAATATTTGTCCATGTTTTGGCCAACCCAAGCACTGTAATAATGACTTACACTGAGTAGGACATTGAGATGTCCTTGATTTTTACCGTTGCTCTAGGCTACCTGTTATTCTAGAATAGGAATGTCTCTCCCATGTACCACTCCCTGATGGAAGCAATGGTTGGCCACATGGAAGAGACTTTTAGCTGGTCCTGCACTTCTCTTGGTGCATGCTCTAGGAAAGGGCCAAAATTTAAATCTTGGAGCATCAATTTTTGGACCTCCCTTGATTTAATTTGATGTAGGTAAGCCTCTATTAAGGTCACCTCAAGATTTACTAGTTATGCTAGTGCATCATGCCGATGGGAGTGTTCTATTGCTGTTGCTAGTTCCAAAATTTGTTTGATAGATTCCACTTCTACCTCTTCCTTGAGAGGACTTGTGGCATGGGTTATGAGTGGTTCTTCTTGGGACTATTCTTGGCCTCTTCCCATTCTGGGCCATTTCTCCCTTGGTTGGGATGGTCTTGCTTCCTGCATGTGCTTGCCTTTTGATGTCATTTCCAAGCATAACACATCCATGGATTAGTAGATATAATGTGTAACTTTAAAGTTTTGAATACCTTTTCTCATTAGTTAGTCAGTTATACTTTGGCTAAGGTTGGACCATGGTAGATTGATTATTTTATTAATTATTTATTATAATTGTCACCAGAGCTTGTTGAAAAGGTTTAAGTCTTGTAATTTAGTATTTAATAGTTGATTTTTTAGTTAAACATTTGTGGCAATTAGAAAAAATCATGAAAAATTTTTGATCAAAAATGGTACATTTGTGGCCCCCATGACAAAGAGCTTACCTTTGGTAGCTGCAAGGTTGAATAAGGGAATGATTTGGATAAACAGTTTGTAAGTTATGGGCTTTAGAAGGTTCTAGGCTCTAAAAAATTAAAAAAATCCTTTGGCATTTGTGAGAAAATGTAAAATTTTCTAAGTGGGGTCACACCTATTTATGCTATTTTTGTATTACATTGATGGGGTCTCATATATAAAGCCTCATATACAGGTCAGCTCCATCAATGGGGCCTTGTCTATGGGGTCCATTGGCAAAAATATTCAAACATCAATATCTCAAAAAATATAATGAATTTTCTAATGAAATTAGGGTGTAAGGAATCCCAGAAAAGCCAAGAATATGATAAAATCATTGAAGAGGATCTTTCAAAGCTCAAAAATTAAAAAATTTGATGGAGAATGTATTTAATGAACAACATTTGTAAAGGAACACATGATGTGATGCAGAAGATGGGTGTATGAAAGATTCAGTTTAAAAAATGTCGAAGGATAAGGTGCTTAATGAACCTAACCAAGAGATATGCAAATGGATCCTCCCCATAGCAGTTATATGCCTTTTTTTCCCTTACATAACCTCAATCTAAAGAGTTTTTGGCCTCATAACTGACTAATGGTCAATGAAGTTGATGAGCAGCTAGGTACCCCTATGCCCAACCATACGAATCATGGGCATTCACATGCAACTCAGTTGAATTCCATAGACTGTAAGCACTTAACATACACCAGACCCTAACCAGTAAAACCTTGGGTTAGAATGGTCGTTGCCTTCCTAATCTCACTTGTGATGTTATGTTTGCGATGGTTAAGTGAGATTAAGACTAATGATTTTTATAGCTTTTTACTT
>MNCI01014593.1:32125-47061 GCA_015680685.1 Gnetum montanum
AAATGACTAAGTCCAAATGCTACAAGGAATTCTTGAAGAGTTCATCTTTATTGCCGTCACGCCAATGGGCTCAGATACATCAATGCTCGAATAAAGAGCTGATCACTTTTCTTACACCTACTACGGGCACTTGGAAAATATTCTATCTCCTGTGGGAACAAACTACAAGAGCTTCACTACAACTGACTAAAAGATTCCTTAATGAGATGGAAGGCCCTCTTATTTATAGGCCGAAATAGGTGTTATGTAAATGGGGCCACATCGACACATGGAAGGATGCATCGACGGGGTCACATCAATAGGGCCACGTATACAGGGCCACGTCAACATGGCCGCATATACAGGGTCCCGTATATGTGACCTAGTAAATGCATGGCCAAATGACACTTTATCATACCCCCAAAACTGATTAAAAACTCGTCCTCTAGTTCCTCTTACAATTTGGAAGGTATGGACTTTATTTACAACACACATGACTTGACACACACATGACACAACATCGATTTTACCAAGTGACTGAGTGTACAAAGAAAGGAAAATTACAAAAATGGCAGTGTTTAGAGATAAAATTGACCTTGTTGGTCCCAGAATCTTTGTTCTGTGGAAGGATGCAAAAATCATCAGAGAAGATCACATCGTCCTTGGAGGTAGTGGTTCCAATGGCCCCTCACTAGCCTCTGGCCCATGTGGTGGTGGTGGTGGCATGAATGATGGTTGTCCTGCAATGGCTGCCACTTCTGGAGGTAGTTGGAAAGCCTCCAAAAGAGCCCTCATCTTTTCCTCTTTGCTTCTAGGATTGTTCATTGTCCAGGTAGCTTCACCGATGTGCGCTAGGACTGGAACCTCCCAAGGGCATGGTAGCGTTGGGAAGAGTTCTTTCAAGTTGATGAACCAGGCTATAAACTATTTCCATTCGATGTTGAATGCCTGAATTGGTGTCTGCAATTGTTGGTAGTCATTCATTCGATGGGCCAAGTTTTCCATAACCACACGTTTTCCTTCAAAACTTGTGTGGAGAACCTCGAGTTCCACGTTTGCTTTTTTCAATTTCTGCTTTGTTGCTTTGTACACTTGGAACTCACCCTCAGATAAAGAATACAAGGTGGCCACTTGTTTCTCCAATTTGGACCATGGTCTCCCAACTATGAGCATGGCCAAGTTTGCATAGTGAAGGTTGGCGAGCTCCATATACTTTGTCATTTCTTCAATCTATAGCTCCTTGAGGCAGATTTCAGCTTGATTGTAGGCATTCAACCCATCAAAGATAGGTTGCCATACTTCGCCTCCTTCTTGGAGCTACTGAAGTGCTTGGTTCATTTTGGCCTTCGCGACTTGGATCTACTTCTCATTTACTTCCTTTTGCAATCCCACTTGGTCCCTGTAATGATTCTTGATTTTTTCAAACTTTAGGGCCTCGTTCTTCTAAGTGGCAATTTCGATGGTAGATTTTTGTCGCAAAGCCTGAACCTCCTCCATGGACAGATTTTGGTTCTCAGTTGCCAACCTTCTCACATCAGCATTCACCCTGGCTAGCTCTTCCTGCTGTTGGTGGATAAAATTTTTCATGTGCTTATTTTCTATACCAACATTACATAGGCAATGAACCTCCACGGTCAATCTAATGTTCTCCTAGCAAACCTCCATCAAGTCCTTATTTAAAGTATCTACTTGAATGTCTACCAAGGACTTATCGAAGATCACCAACTCTCGCTCATCCTCAACTATTTGAAGTTTAGTTTGAAGCTGTTGAAAAGTTTCATCTCTTGTGATTTCATGACTGAGGAGAGCTAGATTGGCAAGTTGGGTTCTTAATTGGGCCACTTTTGTTGCCAAGCGTTGACAGGCGACTTGAGCAGTTCCAAGTTGCCCTTCCTAAATGAGGCTCTTACCCCTTATCAAGAGCAGTTATGACCAGGTTGCAGTGATGTTGTCCAGAAGATCAAAGACATCTAGAAGCGATTGCTTGATTCCCACTAGTCAGTCCAACAATTCCTCATGTTGTGCTACATCGATCTTGCTATGTGAGGTTCCAGTAGATGCATGTACATCTTGAAGTCCATGAATATCTGGTACAAGTGCCATCGGTGCATTAAGAGCTGTAGCAATTGTATCAGAAACCACTTCGGCTGCAATCTCCTGTTCTTGGTGCTGCATCACCAAGATTGTTGCCCCTTCACCATCTTTCAAGTGTACCAAGAAGGTAGCAGCATTCCCAGAGATTTCGGGAAATAGCTTCTGGGTTGATACTGTTACCTCTCGGATACTAGGATCTATTCGTGCAGGCACTTGCGTTCGGGCTATGAAGAACATTGGCCCTGCTCTTTCAAGTAAGCTAACTGATCGAGCCACTTGCTCCAAGTGGCTCATTGTAGGACGATAAACTAAAGGGTCTTCTCCTCCACCAGTCTTGCCAGATTTCTCTTGCTAGCTCAAGAGCATTTGTCAGATCTCGCTAATGTGTTCTGCAATGGTTTGCAAACCCGACCTTGTTGCTTGTGCAGGTGGTGGAGGTGGTTGCTACTCCTCCTCTGTCTGTGTGGTGGTAGGAATTTTATCCTTCATCATTTCCCGCCAAGAGGCAATCGAGGTGTGCCAGATTACATCATTGGAGTACTGTGCTATCCCTGCCCATTTGCACAACTTCTGGATTAGGCAAGGAAAGGGGAGAGCTCATCTTCCACATTCGCTTTCAGCGAACCTCTTTTCAATCTCCAAGAATAATAGCTGTGGAAGACTCATTGGGAATTTCCCATTCAAGGAGATACATGCACGAGTGAAGAAGGCTGTGATTTTGCTGGGTCTTACCATTAGGTTCAAGTGGTAAGACACGATCTTTGAGTACACCCTCTCCATCATGGTCAAAGACCTGAATTTCTTGTGCTCTATCCCATAGCACCGTTTGGTCCATTCCTCTTTTACCTCCGGGTCAGCTTGTTTTGGAATCTCCACCACATTTGCTTCGGTCTCGGGCAACCCTAGAGCCTACGCTATTGCCTCTAAAGACTAAGAGACATAAATGTCTTTGATTCTTACTCTGGACCCTGGTTGCTGATTCATCCAAAAGAGATAAGTCTCTCCTAAGTACCATTCACCACTGGTTGTGATGATTGGCCACATTGGAGAGCTTTGTAGTTGAAGCCTCACATCTTCTGGAGCATTCTCAAGGAATGGTCCAAAGTTTAGCTCTTGAAGGACCATCCGTTGCACTTCATGTGGCTTGATAACATCAAGATAGGCCTGGGTCAGGGTGACCTCAGGCTATGGTGCTATCCCTGGAGTCTCATCCCCTTGCGATTTCTCGCTGGGAATCTCCTCTTCAGGAATCTAATGGATAGATTCCACATCAAGTCCTTCGTGGAGGGGGCCAGTTGCATGAGAGCCCTTTGCATGCTTTAGCTGTTGCACGCCTCGTCCCCTTCTCGTGCATGGGCACTTGTCCCTCAGTTGTGATGGTCCTTCATCCCTTAGATGCCTCGGTTTGGGTGCCATTTGCAATCAAACATAACCATCCATTAGACTGTGCATAAGTAGCAAAAAATGGTTCTTATACACCTTCTTAGTTTGACTAGGTTATGTTGTTGGCACAGACAATCCATTAAGTCCCCCAGAGTGTTAATTCATGGGTTAAAACCAAAAACAAGAAGGGATGAGTTAAAGTTTAAACGGTTGTTTTTGTTTCTTCCCTTAGAGGTGCAAAGTCTTAATTAATTAACTACACATAGGCTTCACCCCCCACGACTAAGAGCATACCTCTGGTTTCTTAAAAGGGCAAGGATCGGTTAATGCGGACGTGCGATGGAAGGTAGGTGCTTAGGGAAGAGTTAGGCAGAAAAAATGGCAAAATCTCCCCCCAATTTGGATTTCAAATGAATAAAAATCTAAAGTGCAATGGCTATATATATAGGGCTTGGGCGCTGTGTTGATGGGGCCACGTATACGTGGCCACATAGACGCAGGGGTGTGCACCTGTTGACTAGCATTGACCAACCCAGAAAAAACCCAAAATGATGAATTTGAAATGTCAAATTGGGGCAGTTGAAGCACATGAGAGGCCTAGTCATGGTTGAGGATAGGAGCAAGGTAATTGGGGCTCGAAAAAGAGTCAAAAATAGGAGAACATGATTCAAAAGAACTCCGCGGGAAAGAAATCAAGCGATGGGTAACATGGAAATAAGCCACCAACAACCAAGAGGATTGGAAACTAACAAATGGCACCGAGAATATGCAAGTAGGTCCTCCCCAAAGCAGGTGGTAGCCTTCGTAGCCCTTGCATATCCCCAACACCAGGGTCTATGGGCCCCAGGGCTAAGGAATGGTGATTGTAAGTTAGTACACCCATCCATGAGAACCTGTCGCAACATGAGGAGTTCACAGGAATAAGGACGAATGATCAAAACATAAAACTAGCAGTGAGGTGAGTCAGGGAGAGAAATGGATGGAGAGAGAGAGGAGTGAGAGGAATTTCAATTATTGGTCATATGAAACCCCATGTGAAGTTGTGGTTAAGTGACCTGATAGGACCTTGCCTGAGTTTAGACCCAAAACCATCCACATCCAGTGACATCACAGCAACATGCGAAGACTCGTCCATCCCCCAAGTGGACAAAAATGCACCCGTAGAGAACCACCACTCCAATGGACGTGAGAGGAAGGAAGTGAAATGGGACCAAGTTAGAGGGGACGAAGGGAGTCCCATAACTAGTGCTTGTGGCCTGTGAGAGGAGGTCTAAGGGGTGTGCTTTGAATTCCCACATGGTTAAGGTTTTATTCTTGTGTTTTCTTTTATTTTGTGGAAACCACACCATGCAAAGATCCATGCTTGTGTGCATGCATTTGACCAAGGGGTGTGCTTTGAATCCTCATGTTTTTTTTTATGACCACACCATGCAAGGTTGAACTGCCAAGAAGCTTCCTTATGGAGAAGGACTTGGAGAGGAAATAAATCCATAAGGGCACTCCCACCACACAATGGGTAGAAGAGGATGATGAATATTGCATTTCCCTTGAAGTCACACCTGATTCAAACCATTGGGTCATCCCTAAGTCTAGGAACTACACAAGTCACACATTAATTATAATGTTTTTAAGTGGGTTGCATGTTTCCAAGAGTTGGAGAACCATGGAGTGGATGAGTAGGTGGATGACGTGGACTCACTGTTGATATTATGAGGTGAAAGTAGATGCAAAAACCAAGAACACCCATGCGAGGACAGGAGCGAGGTAAAATAAGTGGCTATATTTAGTGACCCATCGCAATGAAAACCATCCGCGCCAAACCTGATAACAATTAGACTGTTTATTAGTGATTAATTGGGAATGAAACACACACATACTTACAAATAAAAAACAACAAAGAAATGGAAAAATAATTAAAGAAAGGAAAAATTAACAAAAATTGGCAAACGTATGAATGATGTTGAAAAAAAAAGTGTAAAACAAAAAATTATAAAATAGTGATGGGTGTAGTGGGATGGATTAGCAAGGATGACGGTCTCCCCCATGACTGGGTGGAAAGGAGGAGACATGAAAAATGGAGCGAGGCTATCCTGGTGATGATGAGGTGGTATCCCTAGTTAGGTGGAGCCCATGAAAAGGTTTGAGTTCCAAGGGCTCTTATTCGAAGCTTTCAGGGATTTGAAACTTTCCCCAATCACCATGGTCATCAATAGTGGAGACCTGTTGATGAACCTCTTCCATTTCATCCATGCTTTCTACATAGGCTCATACAGCCCCTCAGATGGTTCCATGCATAATGCACTGCTAGTAGGATCAGTTATCAGCCACTAGGTGCCCACTTATTTTGTGGCTATTGCGTACAGGCACTGTTGAACTGATGATTCTTTGGTACACTGACTGCATGCTTGAATGGATGTCCGCTTAGCAGACCATAACTTCTGCACATAGTTGCACCCTGAGTCACTGTACGTGATGCATGGAACGTGCTTCTTCTCGATCTTTCCAAAAGGATTTTCCTTTGAAATTTCAAGGGAAAGATCTCAAAGTCCTAGTCCTGCATCCACTTTGCTCAACCAGGCCCTTCCCATTATTATTGGGAAGTTTTGTTTGCAATTTTCAACACTGATGATAAGGAAATTAGCAGGGTAGGACCACCCACAGATGGTGGTCACAATGTCCTCCATCACTCTCAAGGGAACAATGATGGACTAGTCTACTAGTTCGAGCTTGATGTTGCTCTTCTTTAATAAGGCAAGTTCCAATTCTTGTACATGTCATGTGAGATCAAATTGACCCCTGACCTCGAATCCAGAAGAGCTTTACAGGGCTCATTTCCTACCATTTGAAGATGGATGAGGGGACTTCCCGGATCAATCAACTTCCGGGGAAGGTGACCTACCTTTATCCAGTCAATCACTACATGTGTGAGCATGGCCGTTTGTACGTTGGAGGGTCGTTGGTCTGAAGGCTGCTCAAGCGGTGGGACAGTAGAGGCGATTTGAGGTTCAGAGGCATCAGCCACTGGTGGGTGCAATGGTGTGCGTACATGATTGGGTCAGAAGAAGGAACGTTTCCGTGGCTTGGTTTCCAGTCCACTTAGCGAAGGAGCTGGTTGTATGTTGACAACCCTTGTAGCATTTCGTTGCTATGGCTATGGTGGTATCTCTCCCTGCATAGGTGGAGCAGGAGGTAGTTGAGTAGGATGTTGTGGAGAAGGAGTGGTAGGAGAAGGTGATGGAGGATAGTAGAGATGTGGATTTTCCCTCTAGGTGATGGAGGTTATGGTCGAAAATATTTTAGGGGGTGGTAATAACTTGGAAAGGCCGCATGACTAGAAGAGTCCCGTGGAGAGATCGGTTGCTGAACGTAGTACCCATAGGAATCTGGTTGTTTGTAAGGGTACTATTTCCTTGGAGGTGGCATCCCCCATGCTTGTGGGTGCTGCCACTGCTAAAAGTATTCATAGGGTTGCGGTGGTACTCCGCTTGGATAATACCCTTGCTGCTAGTGGAACTGCCTTGGGTTGCCTTGTGGGTAAGGCACCCTTCGAGGTGTTTATCTCTACGCTAAGCAAGGATTCAACGTGTACATCCTAGACTTTTGGATACGTGACACCATAGGAAAACACCCCTTAGGATGTTCATATTGGCATATGTCACATTCATCGTCCTCCTTCGTGTCAGAGTCTACAACTTGTGCTGCTACAACATCCTTGCCCTTACCCCTATATTGGGCACGTTCAGCTTCCTTCTTCCTACGCTGATCACGATCATTACCTTGTTCTCTGGACTCTTCTATAATTTTTAGCACACTTTGAAATTTTTCGTCCAAAGAGTCCCACATCTTATCAACCTTTGCCAAAATTTCAGATGCAAACTTTTGCAACGGCAAGGTTTTTTGCTTCACTGCTGCTTCTAGTGGTGATTCGTCCTCATCTTCGCAAAATTGAACTTCCCTTTTTCTGAGGGAAGGATCCCGGTTGAACTCTTCTGCACTCTCCTTCTTTCTAAGTTCCCCTTCCTCCTTGGCCACCTGCTCAATGAGACGCTACAATTGATGGGTCCTTAGCTCCGACAGTCATCCCTAGGTGTACATGCTAAGGGTCTTTTGTGTTTCAAAATAGAGCCCATCAATGATGTGGCGAAGCTATGCCCATTGAGAGTAGCCATGAATAGGGCACTGATGTAGCAGTGAATAGTATCTGCTTATGGTTGCATCCAAGGATTCATGATTACCTTGCTTCCACCCTTGGATCTGACGTCTCAAGTTTGCCACTTTGGAGTATGCTTGATACTTGTCATTGAAAATCTCAAGCATCGTACTCCATATTCTGATTGATTCTAGTTCCAAGAACCAGTACTAGTTTTTTGCTTCCTTGATGAGTGTGTGAGGGAACAACTTCAGCTTCTTCCAATCATTGTCAATGTTCTGTAGGGTGCAGGTGTCATGGAACACCTATAGGTGAGTTTGTGGATCATAGTTGTATCCCCCTTCAAATATGGGATTGTTTTTCATATCAACGTACTTGATCCAGCTATCCTTTACATGCCTACTAGGGATCTGAACTACCTCAGCGATCTGGAGCATGCTTCGAGTAGCCAACAATAGCTCATCCGAGTCATAGTCCTGTTGAGGATTATGATGTCTATGATGATTTCGGATACCCCTCCTTTCATGATAGTGAGCATCGCGCGATTGGTCACACATTTCCTCATGTTGTCCCTTTCGATCCTTTCGAGCACCGTCCTTTCACTCCTTTCTACCTCAGTTATGATTAGAGCTTGAACTGGATGAAGGTATAGGAGAGCGAGAGGATGGAGAAGAGGGAGGAGAGTCGCCACTGCTCTGGTGTCGACCTCCCCCTCTACCTTGATCACGGTCTCGATCATCCTACCTATCCTTGCCACATCACCCTCCATCCCCTTGAGGATCTTGGTCACTTGGAGGCTTGTTCTGAATGATGGACTGAAGGATCTGCTACCCTAGGGGAAGTTCGACCGAATGGGTATCATGAAAGATGGAATCCCCATCATCCTACAGCCCTTGCTAGAATAAGGGGTTATTGAATTTTTTCCCCTTCAAGTGTTCATATCTTTCTACCTACTGCTGGTCTCATGCTCGTTGACCCTCAATGGAACGATAGTCCCATTAGTCATGGTCTTCCACAATGTACTCCACTCCACAGTCTTGGATGCCTAGTCTACCAAGATTGTGGAATAGCATTGTAGGAGTCAATCGGTTAGGTGGTAGTATGATGTTGCTCTCCATGTCCCGCCATTGTAGATGCTCATCCTAATGTAGGATGGATGTGAAGTTAGGGACATATTCATCAAGATGCGTGTATACCACTCGACATTCCTATGGCACTAGTGGGTTGGATACATCTCGCCTGTGAGAAGAAGTCAAATTGGATGTTAGATGATCCATTTAATTAGTGTACCTTATGTTTACTTTAATTCACCTAGTGTGCATAAATGTTACTATCCTGGTTCCATTCCAATGACATGTATGATAATTTTACTAAGGTTAGATAACCCATGTAAGACTAATAGTCATCGGCAACAGTGCCAATGATGAGCGGCTAGGTACCCCTACACCCAACCATACGAATCACGGGTGTTCACATGCGAGTCAGTCGAATTTCATAGATTGTAATCACTTAACATATACCAGACCCTAACCAGTAAAACCTTGGGTTAGAATGGTCATTGCCTTCCTAATCTCACTTGTAATGTTTTGTTTGCGATGGTTAAGTGAGATTAAGGCTAATGATTTTTATAACTTTTTACTTTATCTTTTGGCATCTAATTAAGGTATGGAAGGTAAGGAATGAACTATTATATAATCTATAATTACCCTAATTTTTATTCTAACTATTCCTAGCATAAGTATTTGATCCCATCTTCCAGGCACGTTCTGATCATCCCCTAAACACTACTGGGCTACCAGACGTTAAGTGTCATTGGGTTACCAAGTGTTGGGTTTGCGTTTGAGATGGTTGTACTTATGGTTTCTATGAACTATGAATGAACGATAGTGATTAAATTGATAATAAGAGAAACTTAAGTAATTATCAAAGCATATAAATATTAAGCTATTGAATGCATTAAATGACTAAGTCCAAATGCTTCAAGGAATGCTTGAAGAGTTCGTCTTTATTACCGTCACGCCAATGGGCTCAGATACATCAACGCTCGAATAAAGAGCCGGTCACTTTTCTTACACCTACTATGGGCACTTGGAAAATATTCTATCTCCTATGAGAACAAACTACAAGAGCTTTGCTACAACTGACTAAAAGATGCCTTAATGAAGTGGAAGGCCCTCTTATTTATAGGTCGAAATAGGTGCCACATAAACGGGGCCATGTCGATGCATGGAAGGATGTGTCGACGGGGCCCTATATATGTGGCCTAGTAAACGCATGGCCAAATGACACTTCATTAGAAGTTAAGGATCAAAAACTAGAAGATTCTACCTAAGAATTCAAATACATCAAACTAAGACATAGAATTAAGAACATGGACACTGGCAGTGAGGTGAATTATGTTCACCATAGATGAATGATAGAGAATATGGAATGGAATTCCAACTAAGGTCATAAGAAGTCCCTTATGGAGTTTATGTTTAAAATGATCGAAGAAGATCCATCCTTAGTCCAGACCAAAATCAACCTCTTTCAATGATTTCACATCAGCAGTCTAAGATTAATCTACCTCCTCGAGACACAAGAGTGCTCCCATAAAACAACCACAATTCCATAAAGAGAAGAAAAGAGAAGTAGGAAGTGAGATAGGGCCTTAGTTAGGGGGGGACTTCAGGTATGGGTGCATGTCTTTCTAGTTGCATAGCCAATGCTTGTAGCCTGTTTATTTGTCTAAGGCGTGTGCTTTGAATTCTCATCATGTTTTTTTTTCTTTTCTTTTGTTTGTTTTTTTTTGTTCCCTTTTTTTTGGGATTTTGGATGGGAACCACACCATGCAAAAACTTTATTTAACTTCTTATTAGTGGTGGAATGAAATAGTAAGAAGTCCATGAAAAACACCCAAGCACTTAAGTAAGTAGAAGAGTACAAAGAATACTAAGTCCTCTTAAAGTCACACCTTATTCAAACCTTTAAATATTTCCCAATTCTAGAAACTACTAAGGTCACAAATTTATTAAAAGTTTCTTTAATAAAAGGGACCTCAAACTTCTAGAATAAGGAAAACCATAAAGTTTGTGGATGGGTGGACGACATGGACTCATTGCCTATTCCATGAAGAAGAAATCATGATTAAGTCATCGATACAAAAATTCAAAAATAGAAACAAGACATTACCAAACCAAAAACATAAAGCACAAACCACCATTAGTAACAACTACAGCACCACTGTGTCTTGTTGGCAATAAAGCATCTTTAATAGAAAAAATTTGAAAATCACACTGAAGCAAAACAAAGTAAAATACATAAGAAAATCTAAAATATCCAGTAAAGATTTAAACATACTAACAATGATGTAAAATAAAAAATGATGTAAAAATAAGAAAAAAATTTGAAAATCAAAAAGTTGTAAAATAAATAAATTGTAAAATGAAAAACATGGAAAACAAAAAATAAAAAAATTGAGGAGTTGTATGGATGATTAGCATAGATGGCCATCTCCCCCACAACCGAGTTGGAAGGAGGAGATCCGAAAAATTGAACATGGTTGTCCATCTATTGAGGTATTTGTTGCACTAGCTAGATTTCATTCATGGAAAAGCTTCACTTGTTGGATGTTGACCAACTGCTAAAAGAAAAGGTTTCGTCAATTATGTAAGGTCCTTTTCACAATGTTTGAAATTTTTTTTCTCAGGTACATGTGTGGGATTCTAGTAAAGAACCTTATCTCCCAGTTGAAGTTTCACTTTCCGTATTCTTTGGTCATGTTATTGCTTATTGAATACCTTGTGCACTTCATTCAAAGATAGGACCACCAATCAATTTTCATCTAGCATGTGGAGGTTGATCAGTCTTTCTTTTTGGGCTAGACTTAGGTCAAGATTCATGTCACAGGTTGTTGAGAGTGTACAAAGCTCGAATTGAATTGAAAGTGTTGGAAGTTTTCTGTATACTAACTCATAGGAAGAGTAGCCAATAAGAAGTTTCCATGTTGAGCGGTAGGCCCAAAGGGCATTGTTGAGTTTTGTGCTCCAATCTCTCATATATTTGCTTATGGTTCTTGTTAAGATCTTTGTGATCTCTTTGTTAGTTACCTCTACTTGACCATTGGCTTTGGGGTGATAGGGTGTTGTTAATTTATGTTCAACCCCCAAGTGTTGCATCAACTTTCTAAAAGTGGCACCTATAAAATGAGTTCCATTGTTAGAAATGAGTGCACGTGGCACCCTAAGCCTATTTACAACATTTTGTTATACAAATCTAGTAGCAGTGGATGATGTACAATTGGTGATGGCTATTGTTTCTGCCCATTTGGTGTAGTAGTCAACTACTATGATGATATACACCTTTCCATTAGACATAGTTGTGATGGGATCCATGAAGTCTATGCCCCATATGTCAAAGGGCTCCAATGGCTAAATCCACTATTAAGGACCCTTCATTTGAGTGGTCATCCTACCATCTCTTTGATAACACCTACAAAATTGGATAAATTGGTGGGCATCCTTGAAGATTGTAGGCCAATAGTGTCCTACCATCAGGATTTTTATGTCCATGCATCTCCCTGCATAGTGGCCTCCGCAAGGGCCTTCATGAGCATCTTGGAAAACACACAATTGATCCACATCAGGGACACACCAACAAACCAGGCTGTCGGCACACACCTTGTAAAGGTAGTTGTTGATTTCCATGAAGTACTTTGCCTGATGAAGAAACTATTACTTCTTTCTAAAGTCCAAATCTTATGCCATATCCTGAGTAAAAAGGTAAGTGAGGATGCCATCATACCATTTTAGTTCAACAAGCACTTGGTTATTTATTGCTCCTATAAAGAGGAGTTCATCTAGAAATTGACCAGAGAGTGGACTCTCCTCCTCTTTATTACCTCATCTTAATCGATAGAGGTGGTCAACAACCACATTCTCAGTCCCTTTCTGATCTACCATTGTGAGATTGAATTCCTACAAGATCACAAGCCACCGTATGATACGGGGGCTCACTATCGGCTTATTCATCAAGAACTAGATGACATTGTGATTTGTATGCATAAATATTTTATAACTAAGCACATAGTGCTTGAACTTTGCAAGAACATACATCACTTTCATTAATTCTTTCTCAGTTTTGGTGTAATTCAATTATGCATCCACAATGCTTTAACTTGCACAATGAATGTAATATGGATGTTTTTTATCATCCAACTACATAAGCATAGTTCCCAAGACATAATTAGATGCATCTGTCATTATGTGAAATGGTCTAGACCAGTTTGGTGCTCATAGAATTAGAGTCTCTACAAGCTTTTCCTTTGGTAGTTGGAATGCATGTTTGCATTTCTTGGTCCAGATGAATGGAGCATCTTTCTTTATAAGCTTGACCAATGGCTTTGCAATCTAAGAGAAATTCTCTATGAATTGTTGGTAGTAGTGTGTGTGTCTAAGGCATATTTAACTATCTTTGGTTGACATGTGATTCCTTGGATGACCCTTATCTTTTAAAGGTCTACCTCAATCCCTACCTAAGTAATTTTGTGCCCTAGTACTATGCCTTCCTAGATCATTAAATGGCTTTTCTACCAATTGAACCTAAAATTTGTTTCAATACATCTTTTCAAGACTTGATCAAGGTGATCCAGGGCTTGCTCAAATGTAGCCCCATAGGTAGAGAAGTCATCCATGAAGACTTCTACCTTGCTACTAATTTTTTGTTAGAAAATACTAAGGACCAAGCATTGAAATGTTGTAGGGACATTGCACAAACTGAATGGCATCTTACAATATGCAAAATTCTCCCATGGATTCATGAATATTGCCTTGGGCTAATCTTTCAGCATAATTTGGATTTGGTTATAGCCACTATAACCATCCAAGAAGTTATAATAGCAATGCTCGAAGATAGTGTCCAACACTTGATCCACAAATGATAATGAAAAATGATCTTAAATGTTACCATGTTCAATAGCCTAAAGTCAATGCAAAACTACCACTTGCCACCTTTCTTTGTCACAATTATGAGTGGGCTATGCACTTACTATCCACGATGGGATAGATGAACCCCACCTTGAGAAGTTATTCTATTTGCTCCTTGATGATTTGCTTCAGTTTGGGATTTAGTAGCCTTTATGGCTACCTTCTTGGCTTCATGGCCAAGTTGGTATAGATGTGATGTTGGCATATCCTTGGATCAATTCCTATAACTTGGGGATATGACCAAGCAAAGGTTGTTGGCCATTTTTTGGCAACTTAGAAAAGCTTGTCTTTTTATTCTGGAGTAAGATTTGCATTGATTATGACTAACTTACCACTATTTAAAAATGCATACTCAATGCTAGCTATAGAGTTTTTAACTCTAGGGGCTCCTACTTGAAATTATCAAGGATTTCCAACTTTCCCCAATAGGTATCATCATCTTCATCATCAAAGAGTTGGTGAACAACTCACTCAAGTTCATTCATGCTTTTGACATAAGTACATGTCAAGTGCTCAATAGGTTCCATGCATAGTGTGCTATTGTCAGAGTTAGTTGTTAACCACTAGGTGTCCTCTTGTTTTGTGGCTACTGCATACAAGCACCTTTGAATATTTCTTTCATATGCACACTCATTGCATGCTTTGAGAAATGTACTTTTGATGGACCAAATTTTCTGCACACAATTGCACTTGCTATTGTTGTACTTGATGCATGGAACACATTTCTTCTATAGCCTTCCAAATTCATTTTCCTTGGATATTTCTAAGGAGAGGTCCCTAATGCCCATTCGCACATTAACCGTGCTTAACCATGCCCTTCTCATAATGATGGAAAGTCACCTTTGTAGTTTTCTACCTTGAACACTAGAAAATCAGCAAGATAAAACCACCCACTAACTATGGTTACAATGCCCTCTAATAGTCCCAAAGGAACAGTGATTAACTAATCTACAAACACTAAACAAATGTTGCTCTTCTTGAGAGATGGTAGGTTCCAAGCCTTGTATATGTCATGGGAGATAAGACTGAAACTAGAACCAGAAATAAGAAGAGCCTTGCTGATGGGATGCGATATCGCAGCTGCCACGATATCGCGGTGCGTCGCCAAGTGATAAGACACGGTTTACACTAGGCCGCGATATCGCATCCCATGCGATATCGCGTACGCGATATCGTGTCTTCTCCTGCGATATCGCGTACACAATATCGCGTCGCGCCGCCATATCTATAAATAAGAGGTGGCACTCCCTTCATTTCCCAATCCTGGCTAGTGTAGCGAAGCTCTGGCAGATTGATCACTCCAGAGTTAGAATTTTTCCCCATGTGCCCGCAGTAGGAGTCCTAGAGTGAACGGCTCTTTATTCGAG
>MNCI01014593.1:54270-82008 GCA_015680685.1 Gnetum montanum
ATGCTAGGTTAATTAAGGCTTAGTTAGTTAGTTAAAGTTAGTCAATTAGCCTCTTCAACCCTTCACCTCACTAGCATAGGAGATAAAATAGAAAAGACTATAAAAATCACATACCTCAGACTTACTTAACCATACACCATGACAAATACAAGTAAGTTTGGGAAGACAATGAATGATTAACCTTAAGTGTTCCATAAGGCATGTAGGAACTTAGTCTATGGAGTTCAACCGGATCGCGTGTGTTATGCTCATATTTGTATGGTTGAGTGTAGGGGTACCTCACCACTCATCATTGGCGCCATTGCCAGGGCCATGGCTACGCACAACGGGATCAACTTCACCATCTCGTAGATGGGCTAAGGTATGAAACTAGGAGAACCCTTGGGACTTATGCCCAAGGGAGATTATCTGAACTTAGATCCCATGAAGTTCACTGATTGTTGAAGTAAGTAGCCAAAGAAGAAGGGGAGCTAGGAAAAAGAGAGAGCATGGAAGAATATAGCTGCGATCCTTCCCTTCGAAAGAGGGGAGTGAAATTCTGCGATGAAGAGGATGAGTCACCACTTGAGGAGTTGGTAAATAGGAAAACCTTGTGGCTTCAAAAGTTAACAACGAAAGTGGCAGCTAAGGTAGATCAGATACAAGGCTCCTTGGATAGTAGACTTGAACTTGTCCTAAAAATCGTAGAGGAGTCTGAAGAATGAAGTAGTGACAAAGACAAGAAAAAGCGGAGAGATTCAGGCCCTACACGTAACAAGGGTAAGGGAAAAATGAATATGGCCGATGAGGTTGTGGATTCAGACACAGACGATGATAGTGAATGTAAGATCTGCCAATATGACCATCCTAAGGGATGTTGTCCAATCATCTCACATCTACAAGAGTTTGGGATGTATGCACTCAACCCGAGACTTAACAAACGGTAGACACCCCAAAGGTTACCTTATCCCCAAGGTAACCCAAGATAGTTCCACCAACGGTTAACGTACTACCCAAGTGGAACTCCACCACAACCCATCAGGAAACATTAGCAATGGCAATACCCACAGTCATGGGGGATGCCACCGCCGAAAAAATAATACCTTTACCAACAACCAGACCTGTATGGTTACTACGTGCAGTAGTCAATTTCTCCAAGTGACTCCATGGATCACACAACTCCCCAACGTCACTACCAAGTTCAGGAGTATTTTAGAAGAATTCCTTCTCCTTCAAGAGACACTCCATATCCATACCATGCTCCAAATCCATCCGCCACTCTTACGCTGGTAGTTCCCATATCACCCGCTCCAACAATGCAAGGGGAACTCTCCACTTAACCACAACAACGTAACGCTACGAGAGCCATAAACATTCAACCCGCTACTGGTTTTGATAACTGCAAAAAGAGAAGACCTTTCTTCATAACCAAAAGCCCAGACAAGCTCTCATAACCACAAGCGGTTGAGTCTATGCACACTCCTCCACAATCCAAGACTTCGAGGCCCCCTTCAGTCCAACAACAAAGCTTCACACATATGGTTATGTTAACGCATGCCGTTACTGACTGGATCAAGGTAGCCCACCTTCCTAGGAAATTCTCTGATCCTGGAAGTCCCTTAATCTATCTACAAGTCATCAGAAATGAGCCACATAAGGCTCTTCTTGACTCAGATTCTGGAGTCAACTTAATCTCACGAGAAATGTATCAAGCCTGGGACTTACCCCAACTCAAGAAGAGCAACATTCAACTAGAGCTAGCTGACCAGTCCATCAGCATGTCCTTGGGATTGGTGGAGAAAAAAGTTACCACTACATGTGGTTGGTCATACCTAGCTGATTTCCTGGTGATAGAAGTCAATAGTAACAACAGGGGCTTTCCAATTATAATGGGAAGGCCATGGCTAAGTACAATAGATGTGTACCTAGGGATCTGCGATCTTTCCTTGGAGATATCTAAGGTAAATATTTATGGAAAGATTGAGAAGAAGAAAGTTTTGTGCATCACATACAGTGATTTAGAGGGTGATGACATGAAGGAATGCTCAACATCTCTTCCATGCAACTGGTGTGCTTAAGAAACTCTAAGACAAAGGTGCCTATATGTAGCAACCACACAAGTAGTGGACACCTCATGATTGACAGCTAATCAAAAGAAAAACCAATCAACATGCATGGAATGAACTGGGAAAACAACCCACGCTTGCAACGAAGGCATAGATACACTGGAGTATGAGCGTCACCGACTTCCACCCCTTAATCTAAGAACATCAATCGGGAGAAGTTGGACACTCCTAAAAAATTCAAATAGGCGCTCATTATTTTGGATCTCTCCATTTCAATTCAGTCATGGGGGAGATAGCCACCTATGCTGATCCTTTGAGGCCCTCAGTTCTTTTAAGATTTTATTTTACACGTTTTTACTTTACACATTTTTGTTTCACATATTTTTGTTACACATTTTTGTTTTACAAATTTCTTTAACTCTTTTTATTTTTGTTTTATAACATCGTTATACTTT
Organism: Gnetum montanum; assembly: GCA_015680685.1. NCBI lineage: Eukaryota > Viridiplantae > Streptophyta > Gnetopsida > Gnetales > Gnetaceae > Gnetum > Gnetum montanum. The sequence goes on from MNCI01014593.1 coordinate 56,771, forward strand.
TTCATTTTGTGTGTGTGTGTTATCCATCTTGTAAGTTTGTCACCCAATAAGTGTTCTTAATAATGGTATGAACTGTTTTCATAGTGATTGCTAATGTTTGATTTTTATCTTTAAGTTATGATGTTGATACTAAGGTATGTTTCTTTTGATATGGCAGGCAATGAGTCCACTCCATCCACACATCCAAAAATTTCTATGGTCTCTCTTGGCTTAGAAATGTATAATCCCTTTTTCAATAATAAGAACTATTAATGAATTGGTGACTGGGTATTTCTCAAAGTAAGGAAGGACTCAAGGATTGAAAAGGGTGTGACTTCAAGGGAACTTGATGCATTTGTGTTGGCCATTCTCTTGGGTGCTTGGATGTTTTTCTTCTTGAGTTTTCTTACCATTTTGACATTGCCCAATTATCGGGAAGCTGAGCAAATAAAAATAACAAAGTCTTTGCATGGTGTGGTTCTCACACATAAACATATAAAACACATTAAAAACAAAAAAAAAAGAAAAAAAGTGAGAATTCAAAGCACACCCCTTAGACAAAATAATTCCTTGGGCTACAAGCACTGGTTATGGAACTAAAATAAAAATGTTCCCTCTAACTAAGGCCCTTCTCGCTTCCCATTCTCTCCTCCTTGTTTCGTCGGAATGGTGGTGGCTCTTGGGTGAAGGCATTCTTGTTACTTCAAGAGGATGGATTAGCCGAATGTATTAATGCGAAGTCACTAGATGTAGTTTTTTTGAGGCCAAACTTGGAATGGGATTTGCTAAGTCACATTAATCATGAAACACACAAGGGGCTGTACATCACCTTGTTCTTGAGATTCCATTCCATTCTCTTCTTTCCATCCTTCTTTCCCCATTTATCACCTCATTTCCAGTTGTATCATTAGTGTATATTTTAGTTGACGCATTGTTTTCTTGTTGGTAAATTCTTGTGGTTAAGACTTTAACCCTTATTCCAAATGACATTCCCAGAGCCTATGGACACTTTGAATGTGGGTTTGTCAGGGCATTAAGGGCATGAGCCTGCTTTGGGGAGGACCCACTGGCATTCCTCTTTGGCACACTAATTAAATTCTTTTCCTTAAAAATTTTTTGCAATCAATTTTATTTTGTTCATTTCCATCTTGGCATCCCTTCATAGATGTTGTAGTTGTCTCTTTTTATCCATATTTATTATTCCATTTCTTTCTCCATTCTCTCACTACTGGAGGTTCGCGATTAGTCATGGGGGTACGAGGCCCAATTTTTTTGATTTTCTCCTAACCCCTACACCTTCGGTAGTCATCAATATTATATCTCCAGACCCGTATCAGCCATACCATAACTCAGCCAATGGACCTTTCACCGAAGCAAGGTATCAATTGCATTGAAATTCATTTACCCTTGCTAATATAAGATTGTGTTGTGTGCATAGATGGCAATCATACAACAACGGATTGGATCTGAGGGAACACTTGGAATGGAGTAGCATCGAAGTAACTATGCAAGGAGCAAGATCGATGGCACACTTATGGATGGACAATGAAAGGTGCAATCTTGGCGTTGGCAGTAGCAAAACTTCTTTCTCTCTCTTTTTCTCAGCTGCCAAATAAGGCCTAATGTCAAATGTAATAAGGTGTTCACTCTTGTTATCATGAGCACCATTTTTGTCATGGCTTATAATGATGATCTGTTCACATGTCATCCCATTAGTTCCATTTTGAGTCAATAATCCCATACCTTCCCGATATTATTGTAAGGAACTTGAGGACAAGTTTTCATTCAGTCATGGGGGTATCATGGGACATGATATTGCAAGGGCCATGATATCGCATACGCGATATTGTGTTGTCCCCCACAATATTGCGTACACGATATCGCGGTGCACCACCAAGTCTACAAATAAGAGGCGACTCTCCCTTGTTTTCCATCTAGGCCTAGACCGTAGTGAAACTCTGGTAGTTTGATTCCTCCAGAGATAGAATATTTTCCATGTGCCTGTAGTAGGAGCTCTAAAGTGAACGGATCTTTATTCAAGAAAATATTATACCTGAACACATGTTTGTGTACAGCAATAAAGATGAAATTCTTGGATAAACCTTGCAGTGCATGGAATAGGCTAAATAGGATTTTATTTAATGTTATTTATTGTTTATCCTTTGAATTTTTTATTAGTTATTAAATCTCTCTCAACCCTTCTCTCCTAGTTAAGTGCCTCAGTACAACCGCTTCGAGCACGTGCGTTATGCTTGGTGATCCTAGCAACAATTAGCGTTTGGTAACCAAGGTTGCATTGGTTCAAGGTGTGAATGGTAAGTGGGAACAGATGCTGATGCTAGGTTAATTAAGGCTTAGTTAGTTAGTTAAAGTTAGTCAATTAGCCTCTTCAACCCTTCACCTCACTAGCATAGGAGATAAAATAGAAAAGACTATAAAAATCACATACCTCAGACTTACTTAACCATACACCATGACAAATACAAGTAAGTTTGGGAAGACAACGAATGATTGACCTTAAGTGTTCCATAAGGCATGTAGGCACTTAGTTTGCGGAGTTCGACCAGATCGCGCGTGTTACGCTCATATTCATATGGTTGAGTGTAGGGGTACCTCACCACTCATCACTTGCATAGCTCATGTCCAACAATCTGTAAGTAAATAAGAGGAATTTTTAGGTCAAATATTTTCATGGAAAGATTGCTAGCCTTAATCCAATTAGAAACAACATGAGTTAGCATTACAATGTGGATCTAAGGTGGCACTTGGTTTGAAGGGTACTTGAATGTATTTAATGCAGAGGATGAGCATGTTAAAGATACAAGGTAACCAACTGGATTAGGTTATGAGGGTTTGGGAGGACTATTGGATCAAAAAATGGATGTTTCCTAGATCAATTATCTAAACCACTTAGCTAGAAAGTCAGTTGTGAATGTACAGCCCTTGTAGCATTTCATTGCTACGGCTATGAAGGAATTTTTCCCTTCATGGTTGGAATAAGAGATAACTGGGTTGAGGGTGGAGGGATGTGTGCAAACAGATATAGAAGGTAGTAAGGATATGGGTGTTTCCATAAAGTTAATGGTGAATGAGTTTGATGGTACTCTAGAGGGTAATAATGATGCTGAAATAAGACGTGGCTTGCAGAACTTCTTAGAGAAAATGATTGTTGAACATAGTACCCATATGGATATGGTTGCCTATAAGGGTATTGCTACCTTGGTAGTGGCATTTTCCATGACTGTGGTTGGTGCCACTATTGATATTATTCATATGGTTGTGGTGGAGCTCTACTTGGATAGTAAGTCTATTGTTGCTGGTGGGATTACCTTGGATTACCTTGAGGATAAGGCAATCGTCTAGGTGCTTGTCTCCGTGCTAGTTGAGGATTCAACGCATACATCCCAAACTCTTGTAAGTGTGACACCATAGGGTAACATTCCTTAGGATATTCATATTGACAAATGTCATAACCAACATCATCATCAAATCCTATCTCCACAACTTCTCCTACTGTAGTAGCTTTGCCCTTACCTCTTTGGTAGGCACATTTAGCTTCTTTTCATCTCCTATGATTACGATTACTATTTTGCTCTTTGGATTCTTCAACAATATTCATAGAAGTTTGAAATTTTTCATCCAAAGAGTCCCATAATTTATCAACCTTTACCAAAATATTAGAAACAGATTTTTGGATAGGCAAGGTTTTCTTGTTCACCACTTCATTGAGTCAGGACTCCTCCTCATCACAAAACCAAACCTCTCTTTTTCTAATGGAAGGGTCCCTATTATATTCTTCTACACTTTCACATTTTTACAACTCCCCTTCTTCTTTTGCAACCTATTCTATCAGCCTTTATATCTAATGAGCTCTTCATTTAAATAATCTCCCCTTGGCATAATCCCTAAGAGTTCTTCTAGTTTTATCTCTAAGCCCATCTATGATGTGGCAGAGTTGTTTCCTTTTAGAATAACTATGGCTAAAGCATTCATGTAAAAGAAAATACTATCTACCCATGGCATCATCCAAGGTGATGAATCATCAGTTAGTTGGGTTATCTAGTAAAAGGTCAACTTTTTGATTGGCTCCAATATCTTAGCTCCAATATCCTAGCCAGATATCAAGGCTCCGATAACAAGGCTCCAAAAACAAGGTTCCGATAACAAGGCTTCAACAATAAGGCTCTAATGATAATGCTCTGATAACAAGGATCCAACAACAAGGCTTCAATAACTAGGCCTTGTTGACACATCATTTCATGTGTCAATGAGGCCTCGTCGATGTAGCCTAGTAATAAAATCTATAAATAGATACTCACGGTCATGTTTATGCAGTTATTTGGTTAATAGAGTAGCTGAACTCATGTAATTTTATTTTGTAATCTTAGAGAACAGTCAGTGAGTGCCCACAATGTGGATCTAAGTCGATTTTATGGTGTCTTATTTGAGTGGCAACGTACCTAGACACATTCCATGAATGGCAATAAGATCAAGATTGATTCTTATTCATTACAACACTCTGACTTAGATTAAATTTACTTTTAATGCAATTTATATTTCATGTACTTAGTTAATATTTATGTTTCCATGCATGTTAATGAATTGGTGGATGAGCACAACCAATTTTAAGTGTAAACACGTATTTGCTTGGTAATCCTAATAGCATTATTGCTTGGTTTGCCTAGTAGCATAGTTCTTGGTAATCCTAGTAGTGGATACGTGGGTTCAAGATGTGCATGGAAAGTTAGGAATAGACACTGATCACCCATAGGCTAGTTTAAACTTTACTTTCTATTGTTAATTCATTTAAACAAATGATTTCTTTATTTTCATTAGGAGTAGCATAAGGCCAAACCAACATCAAGAATCATATGCCTCAGTCTAAACTAAATCATACATGACAAAGCTACCACTAGTCCAAGTGGGAAGACAACAAATTACAATCAAGGCATAACTATCTAGATGCCACAACTAGTCCCATCCACGAAATTCAACTAGATCATGCGTGAACACTTGTGATTCATATGGTTGGGCATAGGGGGTACCTCACCACTCATCATTGGCACCATTGCCAGGGATGGTGCTAGTTATCTAGATTAGTTATATCATACACGATTGCTGTAAACACATTAACAAACTATCTTTAGAAAAATACTAAGTCACACACATCATGCACCAACAACAATGTCTCTTTCACAAGGAAGCAATAATGCATTGTATGAAGAGGACGTTCATTAAAGAACCCAAAAGATATATGTTGAAGAAAATCAGAGTGACCAACCTCAAGCAAGGATTTCATATGTTCATGACCACCTTGATAACACTCAAGGACTACATTCACCTAAGGTAGACAATCCTAGAGAAGATGAAGTAAGTCCTAGACAAGGGGAGGTCTCAAGACCTAGGACCTCCTCAAAACATAAAAAAGATAAATTAAGGGACTATGGGGAACACCATCGAAGCCATGGCAATCCTCCCAATTTCTCATCTTCCTCTTCCTCTTCAACAACTAGTTCTAACAAAGATGAACATAGGCATAGAGATCAAGCTCCACTATGAGGTTGAAATAAGAATAGAAATCGAACCCAAGGGAAAAATCAAAGACATAAAAATGAACATAGACAAAATCATCATAATCAAACAAATAGAAATATAAATTTTCATTACAACATGTCTAATGATAGTGAATCCTTATTGGCCACTAAGAGCTTGATGCAGATCACAAAGGTAGTTAAGATACTGCATAGGCACTGCAGGGAATTTTGCATAAAAAGGCTTGATATGAATAATATCCCTAAATTTATGGAAGGCTATGATTCTAATCCACAACATTACTGACAAGCCTTCCATGATGCCCGTGCCTTGCAAAATATTGAAAATAAGTGGCAAAAGCCTAAGCTCTTCCCTAGGACACTAATAGACAAAGCTGAAAGTTGGTATAGATTGTTGGAACCAAGTTCCATCCACTAGTGATTCACAATGGTAGGACTTTTCAATGAAAAATACCAAACTTATGCAAGACTGTCCAAACTAAGAAAACAAATCCAAGGGTGGAAGTAAGAAAATTATGAACCCTTGAATGTGGCCTTGGATAGATACTATTCACTACTACATAGATGTCTCAGCCATGATTTCTATCAAAAAGAGAAAATTTTTCCACGTCATAGATGGGCTTTGTAATGAAATGAGGGAAACCCTTGGGATGTATGCTCAAGGTCAATTATATGAACTAAAAGCCCATCAGACATAAAGGCTAATTAGGTAGGTGGTGAAAGAAGAAAAAGAGCTATGTAAACAAGAGAATGTTAAGAAATATCACCAAGATTCAACTCTTCAAAAGAAAAGGGTCCATATCTATGATGAGGAAAAAGAGATAACTCTCGATGAGGTGATTTCACAACAAATCTTACCACTACAATAATCTCTTAATAAACTCTAGGTAAGGCTAAATAGGATGTTAGAGTGGATAAATGAAAAAGCTACAACTTTCGTAGAAATTGTAGAGGAGAAGGTAACAAAAAATGAACCAAGTGATCATAATAAACGGAGGAAGCAGAACCAAGAAACAACTAGGAACACTTATCTGAAAATAGGAAACATAGCTAAAGAAAGTGAGGCTATAGACTCAACCACAGATGAAGATGACGAATGTGACATCTACATATATGACCACCTGAAGGGCCATTGCCCATTCGTGTCACATCTACATGAGTATCAGGCTTTTGCATTAAATCCCAAATTCGTACAAAAGCACATGCCTAGGAAATTTCCTTTTCCATATGGTAATTATAAATATTCCTACATCCAACTGTACCATCGTAGTGGGACTTCTTACCAGCCTCAACACTATGATCCCACATAGTGGAAAAAACCCACAATCATGGTGGAGGCCATCATCAAACCAACACTACCCTTACTACTACTTGAACCTGCATGGATATTATGTTCAACACCCTATTTCCCCCACCAGTTCTACTTCCTCTACTTTAAATCAATGCTACCACTCTCCTGAATATCATCATGGCACAACATCTTCTAAAGGATCACCACCCCACACCTCTCATCCTTCATCATATTCTCAATATTCTCATACTTCCCTCCACCATATGTCACCACCAGCAACACAGGAAGGTTCAGCACCCCAACATCAATAAGAAAATGCCACTTGTGCTACAAACATACACAGAAATGATAATGCTAATAGATCTCCACCATAACCTTGGAAACACCCTTTCTTTAGGATGGTTCCCATGCATAAGAAAAACACTTGTGGACCTAATAACTCATCCAAACTAGCACAATTCCAATCAAGTGCAACACCCTTCCTTCCACAACCAATGTCCTCTAATCCTACGCAAAGGCCAACATCCATCATTACTCCAACACCTAATAGAAGTGAGGGATCTAGAACTGTGAAGAGACAAAAGAATCCATGCATCACTACTAATAGTAAAGGGTGCAGTTGTGGGCCAAAAATTTAAAATATTAACACAACTCACAAAAAAGTTCAGGATCAAGTGTGTGTGCAAAAACCAGCCTACATAGTAGCCATTAAACCAGAAGATACTCAGTGGCTTGAAAATGAGAATATAAAATTATTTCAAAGATGCATGAAGGAAATTGATCTACTTATTAGTTCTAGACATAAGAAAATGGGCCAATCAGAGGACTTAGGCATAGATATCTTACACTTTTATTATACACCAAAAAAGGATATTAAACATGGAGATCCATGAATTAAAATAGAAAATCAAGAAAAAGAAGCAAACACATCTGGACCCCCAAAAACAGAAACACCTTCGAGTCTAAATAAAGATACATCTTCGAATGATCCAAACAAGACCATCACCAACGTTAGATGTGCTACCACGTAATTAATTAAATCAGTAACAGTGATAGATGGAAAAATGATGGTGTATAACTAGGAAATTATGCAGTCCATCTCCCGAATGTGTAACCATAAGATTAGTCATGGGGGAGATGCTCCATTCTGGTTCAAGAACTAACAAGTGTTTTCACCTTTTTATTTTTACAATTTCTTATCATTTTCTTATTTCTTCCAAAATTTTTTGATTCTTAATATGTTTTCCATTTCTTAATATTTTTCTTTTCTTTATATTTTTCTCTTTTCTTGAGTCATTTCCTTTATGTTATGAATGTCTTCTATATTTCTATTAATAATATTGCCAAGTCATGATGCAAAAGTCAATGCTATGTGTTGGGTTTTTGTTCTATGCTATCAAGATGATTGGGTAAGTAATTATGTAAAGCAATGAGACCACCGCATCCATCCCTCCAATTCTTTGAGTAAAAGGTCTTTTTCATGGAAACAATTTGGTTCTTCTTTCATGAAACTAAAATTAATCGAGGATCACTGTACCTTGAAGAAAAAGGGAATGACCAAGTGGGAATGGAAAGGGTGTGACCTTAAGGGGACTTTTTGGGTTTTTGTCTTATCTTCCTTCATGTGGTTTATGACTCCTCTTGGAATGTATCATCACTCCTTTGTCAATCAATAAAAACGAAGCTTTATCTTTGCATGGTGTGATTTCCATAAAAAAAAAAGAAATAAAAACAACAAAACAAAATAGAAGAGAAAATAAAAACAATCATGGGAATTCCAAGCACACCCCTTAAACACAATAATAGGCTACAATCACTAGTTATGGGGCTGGAAAGACATGTCACCCATGCCTGAAGGCACCCCTCTAACTAAGGCCCTTCCTTCCTTATTCTCTTTTCTTCTATTTTTGAAGTGATGATTATTCTTTGAGGTGGTTTTGGACTCATGGTGGTCAACAAGAGGGAACACATCAATGCAAGGTTACTATTCATGGCATGGACTTTGTCTAAACTTGGAAGGATGAGTATGCTAATCATTTTAGTCACATTTATTACAAGAACCTATTGTGGACATTGTGAAGAACCTTACATCCTGATCTTTGAAATCCCTTCTCATCTCATTATTCACCTCATTGCTGGATGCAATTATGAGCCTTTTAGTTTTGTGTAGTATAGTACAACATCCCAACCACGACAGTTGTGTGTTGTTTGGAACAAAGGCATGGTCTACATTTAACTTCTTAGATGCCCATGAACATCTATAGAAGTGGTTATGCAAGGGCATTATGGTAGGAGCCTGCTTTAGGGAGGACCCACTTGCATAACTTTTGTTGATCACGGCTTTAAACTAACCTTTACATCTTCTAGAACATTAGTGATAGTTTTTCTGAATTTATGCATAATTTTGGGAATACTTCTCATTACTTTCAATTACTTTTTTACTTTTTCCCTACTTTTCTGTTCAAATATCCTTCAATTTTAATATTTCTTAGCCATCTTCTAAATTAGACCTTTGGTTTCAATTGTTTGAAAACTTGTGTGCTTATGGAGTTACACTTATTAGTCATGGGGGCTAGGGATGTCTACTTTGAAATTTTGAAATCTTTCTAACATCCTATTTTTGAACATTATGGTAACTAATAGTAATTGATCAAAATAATGTAAATAGCTTGATGATTTTAGTTACCTCATAGCCTTAGGCATAGTATGCTATCATCACCTTGTGCTTAAATGAAAACTAAAGGGGTCAAAAAAGGGTTAATTATTAAGGAAAATTTACCAAAATTAATGTTGATCCTTTGGTGACTACAAGTGATGCTAAAAGAAACACCTAAGGAAGACAGTCTTTTGCTAGGCATGGAAACGAAGCCAAGAGAGGAAAAATGGAGGATATGCCCATGGACAAATCATAGCACATAGAAGATAGTAGCTCAAACATCACATGTTTACTAGATCCATGGGATTATGAGAAGAAATTTCAGTCCATCCTTCAAGAATGTTGCACATAACTAGAAAATCATTGACATAACAATCTAGGTTGGAAGTCTACCACTACTAATAGCAACAAGAAGAATCATCTTCAACAGATTCTTAAAAACCTCTAAAAATTTTATAATCTTCAAGGCCTATCCAATATTTTTGTCACTCTATCATTTTGTATGCATCCACTCGAATAAAATTTTGTAATGCAACACTCAAAGTTAGTCAGTAGTTAGCATCAGTTAATAATTCCATACCTTTCCAATTTTGTAAAGAAAGCTCGATCCTCTCCTATTAACTCAAGGACGAGTTTTTATTCAGTTGTGGGAGTATGATGAGTCATCAGTATGGTTGGGTTATCTGATAAAAAGTTAACTTTTTGGTTGGCTCTGATATCTTAGCTTCGATGTCCTAGCCCCAATATTAAGGCTCTGATAACAAGGCTTCAGCAACAAGGCCTTGATAACAAGGCTCTAACAATAAGACTCTGACAACAAGCCTTCAATAACTAGGCCACATCAATGAGGCCCCATCGATGCATCATTTTATGCATCAACGAGGCCCCATCGATGTAGCCTAGTAATAAAATCTATCAATATGCACTCACAGCCATGTTTATGTAGTTCTTTGGTAAATAGAGTAGCTAAACTCTTGTAATTTTATTCCGTAATCTTAGAGAACAGTCAATGAATGCCTGTAGTATGGATCTAAGTCAATTGTACAATGTCTTATTCGAATGGCAATGTACTTGGACACATTCCATGAACAACAATAAGATCGAGATTAATTCTTATTCATTGTAGCACTTTGACTTAGATTAAATTTACTTTTAATGAAATTTATAATTCATGCACTTAGTTAATATTTATGTTTCCATGCATGTTAATGAATTAGCAAAATGAGTGTGACCAGTTTTGAGTGTAAACACATATTCGTTTAGTAATCCTAGCAACGTTATTGCTTGGTTTGCCCAGTAGCATAGTGCTTGGTAATCCCGATAGTGGATACGTGGATTTAGAACATGTACAACAAGGTGGGAATAGACACTCATCACCTATAGGCTAGTTTAGACTTTACTAAACAAATGATTTCTTCATTATCATTAGGAGTAGCATAAAGCTAAAACAACATCAAGAATCATATGCCTCACTCTAGACTAAACCATATGTGACAAAGCTACCACTAGTCCAAGTGGGAAGACAACGAACTGCGATCAAGGCATAATGATCTAAATGCCACAACTAGTCCCATCCATGGAATTTGATTGAATTGTGAATGAATTCTTATGATTTATATGGTTGGACGTAGGGGATACCTAACCACTCACATAAGGGTTCATGTGTTCTTTGTTTTCAGCCTTGGATTTGCCTTCTCAAATTAGACACTCTAGAGTACATCTAGTATTTTTCATTGAATAGCTCAAGCATTGTACTCCATTAGTGGATAGATTCTAGCTCCAAAGACCAATACCAGTTTTCAGCTTCTTTAATGAGTATCCTAGGCAATAGCTTGACCTTTTGCCAATCATTTTCAATGTTTTGTAAGGCACTGGCATCATGGAAAGCTTGTAGATGTGTTTGCAAATTAGAGTTATATTCCCCCCTCAAATCTTGGGATATTGGTAATGTCTAAGCACTTAATTTGACTATCCTTCACATGCCTAGTTGAGATCATAACTACCTCTCCAATGTTAATCATGCTTCAAGTTGCTAACAAAGGCTCATCATCATCATAATTTCATTATCACCGATGATGTCCTCAATTACCCCTTTGATTATTATGGGCATGGTGATTAGTATTATTTCCTTGATGCTCACCTCCATCACGATTGTTCCTTCTATGGTGTCTTTTAGAATCAGAAGAGGAAGAAAAAGTAGATGCAGATGAAAAGGGTAAAGAGGGAGAAGGACTGCCTCCATCATGAAATCTACCAACTCCCCCTTGGGTATCATGGCCATGTTCATTATTTTTCACATCATCTTAATGCTTGTTTAATCCCTTACCTTGACTACCATCTTTTCTTGAACCTAAATTATGGGTTGTAGATTGTAGATTCAAAGTCACACCCTCATCACCAATAACAAAGGATAGAGAATCTTCATGTTGAAAGTCCTTAGAGGCAGCACTCTCATTGTCATCTTGGTTCAGTAGGAATAAGGGATTAGTGAACCATTTTCCCTTAGCATCATCATGATGCCTCTACTAATGTTGATCTTGCTTGCATTGTGTGTTAGTGGGACAGTAGTCCTGAGTGTCATAACCATTCACAATGTATTCCTCTTGAAGATATGAGATGCCTAACTTCTTAAGAGTTTGGAGTAGCATCCTAAGCATAGATCAATCAGGGGATAATACAATGCTGCCTTCCATATCATGCCATCACAGTTGCTCATCCTGATGTAGGATGAAGGTGAAATCAAGCACAAATGCTTCTGGATGAGTATATACTACTTTGCACTCTTGTGAGACTGATGGTTTCATATCGTTTAGCCTACGAGAAGAAGACATTTTGCAAATAATAAAATATTAGTGTGCTCTTGTAGTTATATTATTTGGAAATGATATTGACCTTAGGGCTCATCCAACAATATTAATAATATCCACTAAATCTAGATAGTGCATGTTTCATCAAATAGAGTCTCCAACAATGATGCCAATAATGAGCAATGAAGGTACCCCTATGCCCAACCATACGAATCATGAAGCATTCACACACAATCCAGTCAAATTCCATGGACTCTCTAGTTTCCAGTGCACTAGTCTTCTAGGAAGTGAATCTTGCCCTAAGGTCATCTGTTGTCTTCCCAATTACACTTGTGAAGTACAAAGGTATGGTTAAGTGTAATTGAGGCATATGATTTTGGTCATTTTATGTTTTATGTTATTGGTACTTGAAGAGAGAGATAAAGTAATTTAATGACCAATTCAATCTAAATAACTAACTATTCTCTAGCTAATCCTAATATAAGCATCCAATCCCCCTTTCTGTACACATCCTGAACCCACGTATCCACTGCTGGGTTACCAAGCACTACGCTACTAGGCACACCAGGTAATAACATGCTAGGATTACTAAGCAAATACATGTTTATTCTCAAAGTAGTCATACTTATGTACTTAATCTATTTAGCTTAATTAATTAAAGTCTAATTTAGCTTAACTGAGCTTAATTGATTAAATATTTAATAAAAATAATGAATGCATAAATAAAATATTTAAGCTATCCAGAATGTTGCAAGGTTTATCAAGAAGCTCGTCTTTATTTCCATACACACTGGTGTGGTTCAAGTACAATAGTACTCAAATAAAGATCAGTACACTCAATGACTCCTACTGTGGGCATCAAGAAAAATATTCTAACTTTCAAATAGACAAACTACAAGAGCTCTGCTACTACTATGAATCTGATGCCCATAGCATGACTAGGAGCTTGTATTTATAGTTTTTTCTCCAAGGTTGCATTGATGGGGCCATGTCAATGGGGTGACACCATGTAAACAGGGCCTCGTTGACAAGGCTACATCGATAGGGGCTCATTGATGAGGCTACATCAATGGGGGCCTGTTGACACAACAAATTGACACTCATCAAAAAGTAAAGTATCTTAACTCCTCTTACAATACATAAGTCATAAGAAAATTTTTTTGTAAGGATAAAACATTGTAACTCTTCTTGTAATACACAAGTTTTAAGAAAAATTGTTACAAAAATATGTGAAATAAAAAGAATTAAAAAAAGGATATAAGTAGGTATGAAGACATGGACTTTGATGAGTCCATATCCAAATAGATCATGAAAATAGAAATGAAGTAAAACTTACAATGTCATTGTAAATCAAAGGTGATGAGCATCAAAGTGTTAAGTCAATGAGCCTTCATTGACATAGCCTCGTTGATGGCCCCCCTTTGATAGGGGCCCATTTATGTGGTGTTGCCTTGTCAATGGAACCATGTCAACATAGTCCTATAGCAAAAACTAAAAATATAAGCTCCCAACCATGTTTATGGGGATAGAATTCATAGTAGTAGTAGAGCTCTTACAGTTTGTCCATTTAAAAGTTAGAATATTTCTCTGAATGCCCGCAAGAAGAGTCAGAAAGTATATGGATCTTTATTCAAGCACTATTGTACCTAAACCACACCAGTGTGATGGCAATAAGATGAGCCTTTTGATCAAACCTTGTAGCACTTAGATTAGATTAATGATTTTTTTATGCATTTATGGTTTCCATTAATTATGTTGGTAACTAAGTTAAATTAGACTTCAAGTGATTCATTAATTAATTAAGCTAAATAGATTAGACACATAAGTATAACCGCTTCGAGCATAAACATGTATTCACTTGGTAAACCCAATAGTATTATTGCTTGGTGCACCCAATAGCATAGCACTTGGTAACCTAGTAGTGAATATGTGGGTTTATGATGTTTACAAAAAGTGGGACCGGATGCTTATGTTAGAACTACTTAGAGATTAGTTAGTTAGTTAAATTAAATTAGTTATTAAATTACTTCATCTCTCTACTTTAAGCATCAAATAACATAAATCACAAAACAATAAAAACCATATGCCTCAATTACACTTAACCATACCATGTGCATCACAAGTGTAATTAGAAAGACAACAAATGACCATTAGGGTAAGGTTCACTTCCTAGAAGACTAGTGTAATAGAAACTATAGAGTCTACAAAATTCAATAGGATCATGCATCAATGCTTCATGATTCATATGGTTGGGTGTAGGGGTACCTTGTTGTCCATCATTGGCATCATTGTTGAGGACTCTGTTTGTTAAAATGTGCACTATCTAGGATTAGTGAATATCATTAATATCATTGGACAAACCCCAAGGTTGACATCATTCTCAATTATATAATTACAAAAGCATACCAATGTTTTATTTGTTTACAACATGTCTTCTTCTCATAGGTAGAAAGATGTTAAACCACTGGTCCCACAATCATGTAAGATTATATATACTCATCCAAATGAGTATGTACCTAACTTCACCTTTATTCTACATCAAGATGAACAACTATAGTGGCATGACATGGAGGACAACATCAAAATTCCCCCTGATCAATCTGTGCTCAGGATGTTGTTTCAAACTCTTAAGAGGTTGGGCATCCCAAATCTTCAAGAGGAATACATTGTGCATGGTTATAACACTTGGGACTACTATCCCATTAAAACATAATGCAGGAGAGATTGACACCAAGAAAAGCACCATGAGTTTTCGAAGGGGAAACACTTCACCAATCCCTTATTCTTATTAAACCAAACTAACAATGAGGATCCTCCCTCTAGGGGTTCTCAACATGAAGATTCTCCACCCCTGATTATTGGTGATCACAGTGTGACCCTAAACGTGTAGTCCACTATTAACAAACAAGGTTCAAAAAAAAGTAATAGTTAAGGCAAGGACTTAAGCAAACATCACGATGGAAAGGAATCTAAGAATCATGATCACGACAAGTGAAGAGATGGTGAAAAACATTGTGGTGGTGGTGATGGTTCACCTTCCTCTTCATCCTCTTCATCCAATTTTGAACATCCCTATTCATATTTTGGTACTAATAAAAGCCACCATAGAAATAATTGCGATGAAGGTGATCAGTGAGACAACAATGATCGTAGAGCCTACCAAGAGTGAAGGAATGGTAGAAACCATCATCAACATCATCGACACAATGATGATGATGAACCTCTATTGGTAACTCAAAGCATGCTTAACATCGCAGAGGTAGTTAAGGTCCCAACTATGCGTGAAAGATAGTTAGAACAAGTGCTTAGACATGAACAATATTTCAAGATTTGAGGAGGGATATAACTCTAATCCAAAAAATCATTTGCAAACCTTTCACAATGCTTGCACCTTACAAAACATTGAAAATGACTTGCAGAAGTTGAAGCTATTCCCTAGGACACTCAACAAGAGGCAAATAGGTAGTACCAATCCTTAGAGCCAGAATCTATCTATAGATGGAGGCTGGAAATAGGGAACACATGAACCCTTGGACATCACCATGGGTAGATATTATTCTCTCTTACATCGATGCCTTGGCCATGGTTATTCTTAGAGGGAACAACTTTGCCACATCATAGATGGGCTCAAAGCATAAACCAAAAGAACTCTTGGGGTTTATGTCCAGGGAAGACTATCCAAACTAAGAGCTCATCAGATACAAAGGTTGATAGAGCAAGTAGCAAAAGAAGAAGGTGAGTTGCAAAAAAGGGAAAGTGCAGAAGAGTATAATAGGGATCCTTCCATTAGAAAAAGGTAGGTTCGACTTGGTCACAAGGAGGAATCACCACTTGATGAAGTGGTGAATAGAAAAACCTTGCCCATCCAAAAATCTATTTCTAGTATTATGGCCAAGGTTGATAAATTATGGGACTCTTTGGATGAAAATTCCAAACTACTATGAATTATTGCTAAATAATCCAAAGAGAAAAATAGTGATCACAACCACAAGATATGGAAAGAAGCTAAACATGCCTACCAAAGAGGTAAGGGCAAAGCTACTATAATCAAAGAATTTGTGGAGACAAACTCTAATGATGATGTTGGAAGTAACATTTATCAGTATGAACATCCTAAGGGATGTTGCCCTATTGTGTCACACTTACAAAAGTTTAGGGTGTATGCATTGAATCTACAACTAGCACAAAGGCAAGCACCCAAACGATTACCTTATCTTCAAGGCAATCCAAGGTAGTTCCACCAACAACAACAAGCTTACTATCCAAGTGGAGCTCCACCACAACCATATGAACAATATCAATGGTGGCACCAACCACATTCATGGGGAATGCCATTGCCAAGATAGCAATACCCTTACAAGCAACTAGATCCATATGGGTACTATGTTCAGCAACCCATTTCTCCACAAATATTTGCAAGTCATGCATCGTTCCAGCATTACTATTATTCCCTAGAGTACCATCAAAGTAATTCACCATCTACTCAAGGGGAGCATCCATATCCATACCACCCTCTACATCCATCTACACACATTCCTCCATCCTCAATCCAGTTACCTCCTGCTCCATCCATGTTGGATGAAATTCCTCCACAACCATAACAATGAAATGCTACGAGGGCTGTAAATTTACAACCAACCTTCCAACTAATTGGTTTGGATACTCGATCTAGGAAATGACCATTTTTCCAACCTAATAGTCCTCCCAAACCCTCACAACCTAATGTAGTTGGTTGTCCTATATCTCCAACACCCTCATCCTTTGCGTCAAACACATTCAAGCACTCTGTAAACTAAATGCCACCTCAAATCCATACTATGATGCTAACTCATGTTGTTTCTAATTAAATCAATGTTGGAAACCTTTCCACGAAAAAATTTGACCCAGGAAGTCCTCTTATTTATTTACAGATTACTAGACATGAGCCATGCAAGGCTCTTCTTAATTTTGGTTCTAGTGTCAGTCTCATCTCCCATGACATGTACAAGGCCTAGAACCTACCACCTCTCAAGAAGAGTAACATCCATTTGGAATTGACAAACCAATGAATCACAGTCCCTTTGGGATTAGTTGAGGACATCATAACCAAAATTTTTGGGTGGTCTTCACCTATCTATTTTTTGGTGATCAAGGTTAAAAACTGCAAAGGAGATTTTCCTATCATTATGGGATGTGCATGGTTGAGCACTATTAATGCACAAATGGGCATCATGAACCTCTCCTTGGAAATCTCCAAGGAAAATGAATTTGGATGGCTTAAGAAGAAGCAAATTTCATACATCACATATAATGATAACGAGTGCAATTGTCTATAGAAAATCTAGTCCATTAAGAGTACATTCATTAAAGCATGCAATCAATGTGCACATGAAATAGATATCCAGAGGTGCTTATACACAATAGCCACAAAATAAGAAGGCACCCACTGGTTGATAATTGACTTTGACAGTAGCACACTATGCATGGAACCTACTCAGTGCTTGACATGTACCTATGTTAAAGGCATGGATAAACTTGAGCAAGTTTATCATCAACTCTCTACTGATGAAGATGATAGTACCTACTAGGAAGAGTTGAAAATCCCTAATCAACTCCATGCAAGTGGTAGGTCTGCATCAACTTTAGGCTGTTGAATATGGCAACATTTAAAAATCATTTTCCATTGTCATTTGTGGACCAAGTGTTGGACACTATATCTAGGCATTGTTATTATAGCCTCTTAGATGGTTATAGTGGCTATAACCAAATACAAATTGCACCAGAAGATCAAGCCAAAACAACATTCACGAGTCCCTGGGTTACTTTTACATATTGTAAAATGCCATTTGGTTTGTGTAATGCCCATGCAACATATCAATGCCTGGTCCTTAGTATTTTCCAATAGCAAATTGGTAGCGAGGTAGAAGTCTTTATGGATGACTTCTCTACCTATGGGACTACATTTGAGCAAGCCCTAGATTGCCTTGAGTAGGCATTGAAAAGGTGTGTTGCAATAAACCTTTGGCTCAATTGGTAGAAAATCCATTTAATGGTCCAATAAGGCATAGTACTAAGGCACAAAATTACTTATGCAGGGATTGAGGTAGACCTAGAAAAGATAAGAGGCATCCAAGGAATCACACACCAATTAGAGATAGTCAAAGATGTCCAATCATTCCTTGGACACATTGGCTACTACTGACAATTTATAGAGAATTTCTCTAAGATCATCAAGCCATTGGTTGAGCTTATATAAAAAGATGCTCCATTCATCTAGACTGAAGAGTGTGAACATGCATTTTGAAAGATAGAGGAAAAACTCATAGAAACTCCAATTCTATGAGCACCAGATTGGTCTAGACGAATGCACATAATGACCAATGCATTTAATTATGCCTTGGGAGCCATGCTTACACAATTGGATGATAAGAAACATCCATATTATATCTACTATGCTAGTTGAAGCATTATGGGTGCATAGTTGAATTACACCACAACTGAGAAAGTACTAATGGTAGTGGTGTATGCCCTTGAAAAGTTTAGGCACTATGTGCTTGGCTATAAGGTGTTTGTATACAAAGATCATAATGCCATTCGCTTCCCAATGAATAAGCCAACAGTGAGCCCTTGTATCATACTATCACATGTGATCTTGTAGGAATTTGATCTCACAATGGTAGATTGGAAAGGGACTGAGAATGTGGTCACTGACCATCCCTCTTAGTTAACATGGGATAACAAAGAGGAGGAGAGTCCACTCTTTGATCAATTTCTAGACAAGCTCCTCTTTACAGGAGCAATAAATGAACAAATGCCCATAAAAACAGAATGGTATGATGACATCCTGACTTACCTTCTCACTCAAGAGATGCCACAAGATCTAAACTTTAGGAAGAAACAATAGTTTCTTTATCAAGCAAAGTACTTCATGGAAATCAATGGACACCTTTACAAGGTGTACACTGATGGCTTGGTTCGTTAGTGTTTCATTGATGTAGACCAATTGCATGTTCTCTAGGATTCTCATGAAGGCCCTTGTGGAGACCACTATGCTAGGAGACACACAGTCATAAAAATACTAATGGTAGGATACTATTGGCCTATAATATTTAGGGATGCTTACCAATTTATCCGATCTTATGAACATTATCAACAATATGGTGGGATGATCGATTGAATGGAGGGTCCTCAATAGTGGATTCAACCATTGAAGCCCTTTAACATATAAGGCATTAACTTCATGGGTCCCATCACATCCATTTCAAATGGAAAAACATATATCATTGTAGTAGTTGACTACTACACCAAATGGGTAGAAGCAGTAGCCATCATCAACTATACATCATCCACTACTCCTAGATTTGTATAATAAAATGTTGTAAATAGGTTTGGGGTGCCACATGCACTAATTTCTAATAATAGAACCCATTTTATAGGTGCCACTTTTTAAAATTTTATGTAATGCTTGGGGGTTGCACATAAATTAACAAAACCCTATCACCCCCAAGCCAATGGTTAGGTAGAGGTAATTGACCAGGAGATCACAAAGATTCTAATAAGAACTATCAGCAAATATAGGAGAGACTAGAGCATAAAACTCAACAATGCCCTTTGGACCTACCGCTCAACATGGAAACTCCCTATTGGCTACTCTCCCTATGAGTTAGTGTATGAAAAACTTCTAATGCTCTCGATTCAATTTGAGCTCCGTACACTCTCAACAACCTATGATTTGAACCTTGACCCATGCCTAGCATAAAAAGAAAGATTGATCAACCTGAATGTGCTAGATGAAAACCAATTAGTAGCCCTATCTTTGAATGAAGTGCACAAGGCATTTAATAAATAATGACATGACCTTAGAATATGGAAAGTGAAATTTCAACTAGGAGATAAGGTACTTTACTGGAACCCCACACATGTACCCCAGAAAACAAAGTTCCAAACATTGTGGAAGGGACCTTATATAATTGACGAAACCTTTCCTTATAGGGTCATGACAATATATAAACTTGAGAGCCCAAATAAAGAGCAGTTGGTCTACATCCAATAAGTGAGCCCAAGCAAGCCAGTGCAACAAATACTCAATTTTTTATCTCCTCTTTCTAACTCAATCATGGGGAAGATGGCCATCTTTTCTAATCATCCATATGGCTTTTAGATTTTTCTAATTTTTTCCATGTTTTTTATTTTATAATTTATTTATTTTACACCTTTTTGATTTTTCAAAATTTTTTCTATTTTACACCATTATTAGTATGTTTGAATCTTTCTTGAATATTCTTACACTTTCTTATATATTTTACTTGGTTTTGTTTAAGTGTGATTTTCAATTTTTTGCTAATAAACATGCTTTGTGCCAATAGGACATAGTGATGTTGTAAGTGTTATTAATGGTGGTTTATGTTGTATGTTTTGTTTGCTAATGTCTAGTTTCTATTTTTGAATTTTTGTACCAATAGCTAAGTCATGGTTTCTTTTTCATGAAATAGGTAGTGAGTCCATGACATCCACCCATTCACAAACCCTATGATTTTCCTTATTTTTGAAGTTTGAGGTCCCTTTCATTAAATCAACTTTTAATAAGTTCATGACACTGGTAGTTTCTAGAATTTGGAAGGATTAAAAGGTTTGTATAGGGTGTCACTTCAAAGGCACTCAATACTCTTTGTACTCTTCTACTTACTTGGGTGCTTAAGTGTTTTCATAGACTTCTTATCATTCTACTTCAACCAATAATAGGAAGTTAAATAAAGTCTTTTCATGGTGTGGCTTCCATCCAAAAAAATAAAGAGAAGAAAAAAAACACATGATGGGAATTCAAAGCACACTCAGACAAATAAACAGGCCACAAGCATTGGTTATGGGACTAGAAAGACATGTTACCCATGCTTGAAGGTCCCCTCTAACTAAGGCCCTCTCTCACTTCCTACTTCTCTTTTCTTCTCTTTATGGAATGGTGGTTGTTCTATGGGTATACTCTTATGTCTTGAAGGGATGGATCAGTCTTGGAGTGGTGATGTGAAGTTACTAAAAGAGGTCATTTTTGGTCTAGACTAAGGATGGATCTTCTCAAGTCATTTTAAATGCAAAACTCCACAAGGGACTTCTTATGACCTCAATTTAGAATTCCATTCCACCTTCTCCATCATCCATCCATGCTGTTTGTAACTCACCTCACTATTGAAGTCCATGTTCTTGATTTCATGTCTTGGTCTAACATATTTGAATTCTTAGGTAGAATCTTCTGGGTTTTGGTCTTTCACTTTCATTGACCATTAATCACCTATGGGTCCCATAGACTCCTTAGGTTGAGGCTATGTAAGGGCAAACAAGGCATATGCCTACTATGGGGAGGACCCACTTACATATCTCTTGGTTGGGTTCGTTAAGCATCTTATCCTTAGGCATTCTTGCAATCAGAATCTTTCATACACCCATCTTCTACATCAAACCATGTGCTCCTTTACATATTTTGTTCATTAAACACATTCTCAATCAAAATTTTCAATTTTTGAGATTTCAAAGATCCTATTCAATAATTTTATCATATTCTTGGCTTTTTTGGGATTCCATGGATCCCAAATTCATTGAAAAATTCCTTGTATTTTTTAAGATATTCAAATTTCAAAATTTTGCCTATGGGCCCCATCAACAAAGTAGACCCATATATGAGGCCTTATATATGAGGCCCTGTCAACATGGTAGAAAAATAGTATATATATGCACAACTCCACTTGAAAATTTTTACATTTTTTGACAAATGCCAGAACCTTCCAATGCCCATAACTTCCTAATCGTTTATCCAAATCACTCCGTTCTTCAACCTTGCAACTACCAGAGGTGAGTTCTTCAAGGTGGGGGCCACAAATGTGCCATTTTTTATAGAATTTTTTTACCATTTTTCTAACTCCCACAAAGGTTTAACTAATAACTCAACTATTAAACATCAAATTACAAGAGTTAAACCTTTCCAATAAGCTTTGGTGATATTTATAATAAATAATTAATAAAATAATCAATTTACCATGGTCCAACCTTAGCCAAGTGTAATTAACTAATGAGAGAAGGTATTCAAAAATTTTAAGTTACATTTTATATCTACTAATCCATGGATGTGTTGTGACCATAGATGGCATCCAAAGGAAAGCACACACAGGAAGCATGATCATCTCAACCAAGGGAGAAATGACCTACAATAAGAAGGGGCCAAGAACAAGCCTAGGAAGAACCACTGGCAACCCATGCCATAGGTCCTCTTAGAGAAGAGGTCGAGGTGGAATCTATTCAACAAATTTCAAAACCAGTAGTAGTAGTAGTACACTCCCATTGAGATGATGTGCTAGCACCACAAGCAAATCTCGAGGTGACCTTGATAGAAGCTTGTCTAAATCAGATCAAATAGAGGGAGGTCTAAAAAATAATGGTCCAAGAGTTAAACTTTGACCCTTTCATGAAGCAAGCACCAAAAGAAGTGCAAGAGCAACTAAAGGCCTCTCCCATGTGGCCAATCATCACTTCCATCAGGGAGTGATACATGGGAGAGACATTTCTATTTTGGAACTACAGGTAGCCCAAATTAATGGTAAAAATCAAGGATATCTCAGTGTTTTACAGAATGTAGGCTATTGCTACAGTGCTTGGGTTGCTAGAAATAGGGGCAAATCTTATTGGAATTCCAATGTAGACAAATACTAACATTAAGAAAGGATTGGTTCAACAGTGCTATGGCATCGATGGCAAGGAGTTTGGTGTGCTCACACCGACAAAGAGGATCCACTACAAGATTGCAGCCTTTCACCTTAATCCCACAATGAGGCCAAGCAAAATCACTACCTTCTCTACCCAAGCATGTGCTACTCTAAGTGGAAGATTCCCTGTCAACCTTCCACAATTGATTTATCTAGAGATGGAGAAACAGTTTAAAGAAAATGAATGTGGAAAGAAGACACTCCCCTTTCCATGCCTCATTAGAAAACTCTATCAGAGGGGAGGAATAATCTATTACACCAATGATGTTGTTAAGCATTTTTTAGTCACCAATTAGGTGGAAATGATGAAAGACAAGATGCCTACAATGACTATCCAAGAAGAGGATTAGCAACCACCACCTCCACCTACCACTCAAACAACTGTGCTAGACATCACTACAACTGCCCAATGGTTGCACAAATACTGAGAATGAATCTTAAGCAAACAAGAGCAACAAGCAGGCGCAAGTGGTGGGGACCCATCTGTATACAAACCAACAATGAATCACCTAAATGAGTTGGCCCAGATAATCAACTTGATGTGTGGATGTGGATCTATTTTTTCAGCCCAAAAAACATAGTTTCCCACAAAGTCAAATCGGAGTGCCAGCTAAAAAAATGCTTGGCTACTGAAGTTATCAAATTAAGAGCCTCAATTGCTAACCCACATTACTTAACCCAACATTAAGAGATGAAGCTATGGAATAGCTTCATGCTAAACTAAAATGGGTTGAGGGTGTAATGGAGATGATGGTGTTGTATGGATCCTTGGTAGAAACCACATAACATAAGATTCAGAAGGCCTTGGATCAAACCCAACAAGAGAATGTATAGTTGACTGCAGAGAACCATCACATGTGAAATGTTGATGAGTGCAAGCAATAATTAACCAATTTCATCCATCAATAGTAGGAGCAACTGACTAGAGCAAACACAAAACTGAGGAGATTGGCAGAAAAAAATATAAACCTCTCCATGGAGGAGGTTCATGCCCTTCGCCAAAAAACTACAATCAAAGTAGCCACCTAGAAATCGAAACCTCTCAAATTTGAGAGAGTCAAAGATCATTACAGAGAGTAGGTTGGTCTACAAAAAGAAGTAAATGAAAAACACATCTAATTGGTGAAGGTGAAAGTGAATTGAGCCCTCCAATAACTCCAGTAAGGCATACAAGTTTGGCAACCTATCATGATGGGATAGATTCCTACAATAAGGCATCTCCATTATGCGAACTTGCCCATGTTGACTACTAGACAACTACGGTCAAAACTTGAGAAATAAGTGGCCAACTTGTACTTGTTGTATGAGGCTAAGTTCAAGCATCATAAAGACACTAAGCAAAAGCTTGCGATGGTAAATGGTGAACTCAAAGTTCTCAAGGCACGATTTACTAATCAATGATCAACTACCAAGAACCTGACCAAGAGGATGAATGACTAGTAGGAGCTATAGAATGTAGTTAGGGCATTCAATATCAAACATAAACAGTTCACTACCAAGTTTGTCAATGTGAAGGAGATGTTTCCAATAATGCCCTATCCATGGGATGTCCCCATTCTAGCCCACATTGGTGATGTCGTGTAGACTGTGAATGATCCCTGGAGTAAGGAGCAGAAAATGAAGGCATTACTAGATGCCTTTCATCTTCCACTAAAGGTTGTAATTGTAGTAGGACAATCATAGCCACCTCAGCTACCGCACGTGTCTAAAGCCGATGAAGATCCTTCAAAACCTCAAGATCCTCCACCACCTGGGACTATCTGATCTTCTCCATCACCTTTATGTCATTAGAGGATATGTTGTCTAATTTTTGTGTCATCACATCATGGTCTTCAATTTTATGTCATGAATACCGTAATCTTTGTAATTCATTGATTTGTACACTTGGGCACTCAGTTTTGTTATGTCAATTTGTTATGTTAAGAGTCTATTATTAATAATCCCATACCTTTCCAATTTTGTAAAGAAACTCAAGGATCAGTTTTCACTCAATCATGGGGGTATGATGAGTGTCAAAGTGTCTACGGGGTTGCCCTATTTGCATGGTGTTGCCCTGTCGATGTGGTTATGTTGATGTTGGCGACCGTTTGGGACACGACCGCCAACGAGTGTCCTCGAACAGGATTTAGGTGTCTGCTGGTCTCTGGCAACACCAAGGCCCAGATACCTCCAAATAAACTCAGTAGTTAATGTGAGTATGTGTGTGTGCTGTTGCGACGTGCG